>PVKS010002372.1:0-119360 GCA_004027875.1 Aplodontia rufa | reverse complement strand
TATATATATATATATATATAGAGAGAGAGAGAGAGAGAGAGAGAGAGATAGTTATATATATATTTACAACAGCCAGAACAGGGGATTCTGGTTTTCTGGTTTGACTAAAAATTCCCAGAAAAGCACCTGAATTTCCTTTGTAACTTTAATTCCTAAATCAAATGATTTCATCATCCAGTGTTCAGTTTCTCTTTCTGAAAAATGACCTTTTTATGAAGGTGTATGATGTGAATGAAATGACCCAGTATAGGAAACCAAAACTTGTATTTTCAAAAAAGACACAGTGAAAATATTCTACCTGATCACCTCTATTTTGTGTGATATTCTTCTGCTTGGTATAATTTTCTAAGAAAATGTTCATGACACACGTGGCGTAGAATAGAGGTCCTGACATTAGCTTCCTTTAGAATATCTGATTAGATTCCTTCTTACACTCTTCCTCACCGTATCTAGACAATCAGAGCCTTGTGTCTTCTACATAGAATCCCCCACCTTCTTTTAATCTGTATTGCCTCTGTCTTATTAAATGCAGTATCATCTCAAATTAGAGCAATTTTCCTAGGTTATGATTTGTTGTGCTTTACTCTCAAAAAGTTATATAAAGTTTATGAAATGAAATAACTTGCTATATTACTTCAGGCCAACTTACTCCTGTAGCTAACAGATACCCCTTCCACCCTCCTCTCAGTAGTACTGGGATGACAGAGGTTTATCTCTTGTTCACCACAGGCCTGAGCAGAACATCTGTCAGCATGGTGGACCAGGGCCTGCTGGAGAGACTTTGCCATCTTCTCTAAGTGGCTACCAAAGTTAACCTCAAATACCACGTGATCCATGGAAAAGTGAACAGAAAGCATGATTTCGCATGCTTTGTGTATCATGCCTGGGAATGAGGCTAATCACCTAGTTTCACGCTCCTGTGGCTAAAATAAACCACTTAGGTGCATGTAGGTGGTAACAACCATGTGACCTCGGGCTACAGAGTATAATATAGGTTTGGGGGATTAGGTACACATTGTGTCACTTTCCATATAAATAATGTGGAGTTCAAATCGATGTGAACATTGAGAGATGGGTGCAGAAAACACACTTGAGAGACCTCAGACACCAGTTTTTCTAAAAGTAACTGAGTCAACCCTGATGGCAGAGTCTGTGTCCATCAGTAATGACTGTAGTATAAATATGGTTGTCCCTATGCCAGAAAGGACAGCTCTCTCTCTCTCTCTCACTCTGGGTTCTGAGAAATGAAGTACACCTTTGATTAGTCTAGCTAAGCAGAGAACAGCTTGTGAGAGGTGCTAATTTTGTAAGAAACAGTCAGTGACCGTTTCAGTAGGAGTCATGTGAAAACTAGAAAGAAACTTGAGCTCCGTTTTTTTTTCACCAATGTGTCTTAATACCAAATACAAGATAATTCAACCTAACTTAGTAGAAAAAAAGAATAAACAACGTCCATACAAAGGTCTTAATGAGAAATGTATGTTAAGTAACAAACAAAAGAACACTCAAAAATACTATCTTAAGTCAACCCAATTATGTCCTAACAATTGAAATAACATAATAATATGAAGAAAAATAAGGGCGATGTTTAAGTACACTTAAATTAAAATAGTAAATATTAAGAAAGTTGATTATGTTGACTTTAGGGGAAGGTGACACAAGCTAATTTGTTGTTTTTCTTCTTGCTTGCTTATGCAAGGCAGCCATTAGAATGTGCCTCAAGATAAAGTGCACTTTATGGAAATGTATATATAAAAGCAACCATTAAGATAAAAATATGTGTTTCTATGTGTAAGAAACATAACTTAAACATATGAAAACATTTAGTGTCATTAATAACAGGCACACAAATTCAAACTGCTTTTACTTTCATGAAATAATAGATGAGCAAAAACTAAAATTAATATCATGCTTTGTCATGAGTCTATTAGAAAACAGACCTTCTACATCTTTTCTGGGCATATAAAATGCTGTAACTATTAAAAAGGACAAACTGCTGTCTAATATCTATTAATGTCATAAATAAATCATTTTGATCCAAAGATCTCAGTTCTAGGATTGTAACGTATAGCTCTGCTTCACACGTACAAAATATGTGCATGAAAATTGCTGATTATAGTAATACTCATAACAAGAGAAGATTGGGGAAAATGCCCCTCTGCAAGGGACTAGTTAATAAATAGATACATCCACACAATAGCATATGATGCCAACATAAAAAAAAAAACTCTTCTACACATTAAAAATTTTTCCCTGAAATCTGGTCAGTTTTTAGAAAAAGAAGAAAGAAGAAAAAAGTAACTACAAAGGATGGATTAAAAACTGGGAAAATGGAGATATCAAGAACAACAAAACATTTTGTGTTTTCTTTTCCTACTATTTGGATGAAAACTGATTGACTATATTATTCATTCAGTTACTGACATTTACTTATCAACTACATATGTCAAGCACCTACTATGGCTAATAAATACCATGGATGGAACAGTTAGGCAGATAAGGTCCTGATTTTCAGAGTGCCCAAAGTCTAATCAAAACGTTTGACTATCATATAAAATCTACGTTTTAATTTGTGCTTTCTCTATTGTCTAATTAGCATAATTACAAGTTCATATATTGAAACTTTATTCTAATAAAATGTTGGTCTAATTTTTAAGGAAATTATAAGTAACTGTAAATAATATATAGGACATAAGGAAATTATAAGTAACTGTAAATAATATATAGGACAATTATAGTTAAAAGACTGAAGACATTAATATATTTGGAGAAAATTACTTTTACAATTGTTTCATTATTGGATTATGGTTATATGCAATGGTGGGGTTCATTTTCATACAATCATACATGCATGGAATCTAATTTGCTGTAAATTATATTCCAGAAAATGTCCCCTAGACTTCCTCTTTACCACCCTTCTTCCCATCTTGCTTCTCTTCCTCTACTCTGTTGGTCTTCCTTCTATTTAATTATTATTTTTTAGCTGGTGCTTTATAGATATCCGTAAAGGTGGAATTAACTCTAGTACATTCATATATGCACATGGGGAAATTTGGTCAGTTTCATTCTGCAGTTAGTCCCTTTTCCATCTCTCTCCTCTCCCAATTCCCTTTTTTCTATTTCACTGATCTCCCTTTTATTTTTATGAGGTTCTCTCCTGATTTTCCTCTTATTTTGCTCTAGAGTCTGCATATGAGAGAAAATATTAAACCTGTGACTTTCCGAGTCTGGGTTATCCCAATTGTGTGATGCTATCCAGTTCTATTCATTCATCGACAAAAGAGATGATTTCACTCTCCTTTACTGCTACACAAAATTCCATCATTGCGGAGATACATACATACATATATGTATATATATACATCACATGTTTATCTGATTTATCTGTTGGTAGGTTCTCAGACTAGTTCTGTAACTTGGTTATTGCGCATTGCACTTTGTAAACACTAATGTGCCTCTATCACTATAGTATGTTGATTTTCTTCTTTTTTGATATATACCAAGGAGTGGGATATCTGGGTCATATGGTGGTTTCATTTCTAGACTTTTGAGGACTCTACTGGTCTTTCTGTTATTTAATAAATAGCATTTTAATGACTCTGATATATACACTATGATATATTCATATGTGAACACAAGCAAGTTAAGTCTTCTTCCTTCCACCAACTTCCCCTGTTTCATTCTCCCTTCCTCCATCTCCTTCCCTATTCTTTTCCTTATTCCTATTCTTTTCCTTATTCTTGGTTAGCTTCCACATGTCAGAGACAACATTTGACCTTTAGTTTTTTTGAGACTGGCTTATTAACACTTATCATAATGTTCTTCAATTTCACCCATTTGCCATAAAATGACATGTCATTCTTCCTTGAGGCTAATACCCCATTGTGTGTGTATTCCACAATTTCCTTTTCCATTCATCAGTTGAAGGCACCTTGGTTGGCTCCATAGCTTAGCTATTGTGAATTGAGCTGCTATGAATTTTGATATGTCTGCATTACTGTATTGTGCTGATTTTAGGTTCTTTGGACATATACTGAGAAGTAGGCTAGATGGGTCAAATGGGGTTCCATTCCTAGTTTTTTGAGGAATCTCTACCCTGCTTTCCAGAGTGGTTGTACCTATTCATGTCCCACCAACAATGTGTAAGTGTATCTTTTTCCCCACACCCCTGCCAACATCTGTTGTTCATATTCTTAATTTTTGCCATTCTAACTGGAGTGAAGTGAAATCCCAGTGTAGTTTTAATTTGTCTTTATCTAATTGCTAGGAATGTTGAACAATTTTTCCATATATTTGTTGAGCATTTTTATTCCTTCATTTGACAAGTGTCTGTTTGGTTCTTTCACACATTTATTCATTAGGTTATTTGATTTATGGTGTTAACTTTTTAAAGTTGTTTGTATAATCTGGGTATTAATGCCCTATCTGATGTGCAGAAGGCAAATTTTTATTTTCCCATTCTGTAAGTTCTCTCTTCCCACTCTTAATTGTTTTCTTTGCTGTGAGGAATCTTATTGATAGGATTTGATCATCATTGTTCGTAAGTGTTTTTAATTCTTTATGTAATCTGCACATTAATCCCTTGTCAGAGACATAACTGGCAAAGATTTATTCCTATTCTATAGGATTTCTACTCCTGCTCTTGCTTCTTTTGCTGTGTGAAGTTTTTAAATTTAAAACCATTCCACTTACTGATTCTTAGTTTTATTTTTTGAGCTTTAGGGGTCTTGTTAAGGTAATCAGTGCCTGCTTGAATATTTCATAGTGTTCAACTTCTAGCAGTTGCAAAGTTTCTGCCCTGGGTCTTGATCCACTTTGAACTAACTTTTGTGTGGGGTGAACTATAGGGATCTAGTTTCATTCAGCTACATATGAATATGCAGCTTTCCCAGCACCATTTTTGAAAAAGGCTCTCTTTTCTCCAACATAAGCCATTGGCACCTTTGTCAGAAGACTATCTATCTGTGTTTGTCTCTGTGTCTTTTATTCTATTCCACTGGTTTTCGTGTCTGTTTTGATGCCAGTATCATGCTGTTTTGCTGTTGTTCTTTTGTTTTATTTTGTTTTACTATAGCTCTGTAGTATAATTTGAGATCAGGTATTGTGATACCTCTAATGGTTGCTCTTCTTCTTCATTATCCCTTCTGCTATTCTGGGTATCTTACATTTCCATATAAATTTTAGAACTGTAATTTATAATTCTGTGAAGAATATCATGGTTGCTTTGACAGGGATTGCATTGACTATGTAGATTGCTTCTGGTAACTAGGTCATTTTGACAATGTTAGTTCAGCCAGTCCAACAACGTGGGAGAGCTTTCCACTCTGTAAAGTCTTCATCAATTTCTTCAGTTTTCTATAGTTTTTATTGTAGAAATCTTTCACCTTTTTTTTTAAAGAGAGAGGGACAATGAAAGAGAGAGAGAAAGTGAGAAACATCTTTATTTAGTTTTTCACGTGGTCTTTGCTGGTCTGAGACTTCCCTGTGTATGTGGTGCTGGGGTTTGAACTCGCATACTCATGCATGCAAGGCAGGCGCCATAACCACTGAGCCACCACTCCAGCCGCCCCCCCTTCTTTTTTAAGAGAGAGGGACAGTGAGAGAGAGAAAGAGAGAATCAATTTTATTTAGCTTTTCATGTGGCTATCATTGTTCTGAGATTTCGTTGTGTACGTGGTGCTGGGGTTTGAACTCTGGTCCTTTCACATGCCAGGCAAGCGCTGTAACCACTGAGCCACGGCTCCAGCCCCATCTTTCACCTTTTTAAGTACATTTATTGCAAAGTATTTTTGAGGTTTCTGTGAATAGCATTGCTTTCTTAATTTTTTTTTCATCAGGTTCATTATTGGAGTATAGGAAAGCTATTGATTTTTGTGTGTTGCTCTTGTATCCTGTTCCTTTGCTGAATGTGTGTATTAACACTAGAAATCTTTCGGTGGAGTTTTCTGGTCTTCTAGATACGGGATCATGTCAATGTCATCAATAAACAGAGATAATTTGATTTTTTTTCCCTATTTGTATCACTTTAATTTCCTTCTCTGCTTGATGGCTCAGGCTACAGTTTCAACAAATACATTAAATAGAAGCAGTGAGGGTAGACATCTTGTCGTTCCTTATTTTAGAGGAAATGATTTCAGTTTCTCTGCATTCAATATGATGTTGACTTCAGGTTTATAATATATGGTCTTCATAATGATGAGGCAAGTTCTCCCTATCCTTGATTTCTCCAGGAATTTTAACACAAATGAGTATTGGATTTTGGCAAATATTTATTTTGCATGTATTGAGATCATCATGTGATTTTCTCCTTAATTATATTTTTGCTGTGGATTATAAGTATCAGTTTGCATATGTAGAAGCAACCTTGTATCATAGGAATGAAACCCACTAACTTCTTAATGTATTTTTGAGTTCAACTTGCTACTAGAATATTAAATATTTTTGATTCTACATTCATCATGTATATCGGAATGTAGCTTTCTTTCTTTGATGTGTATTTGCCTGGTTTTGGTATCAGAGTAATACTGGGTTCATGGAATAAATTCAGGAGTTTCTTCTCTTTTTATTTCCTGGAATAATTTGAGGAATATTGGCATAATTTCTTTAAAATCTTGGTGGAACTCAGCAGGAATCCATTTATTTCTGAGCTTTCTTTTTGTTCAATTATTTTAATTTTTGATTAATATCATTGCTTCATATTTGTCTTTTCAGGTTTTTCTATATCTTCTTTGTTCAATTTATCTTTTCTAAGAATCAGCTCTTTGCTCTGTGGATCTTTTGTTTAATTTTGGCCTGACGACCACTTTGTCAGACATAAGAATAGCTATTCTTGATTGTATTTGTTCTCTGTTTTGCTTTTATATATCATAGATGTCTAGAAGTTTGCCAATATCCTCTAGATTTTCCTGTTTATTGGAGTACAATTGATGTAATAGTTTCTAATGATCTTCTGGTTTTCAAAAGTGTCCATGGAGATATATATCTTTTATCTATACTTTTATTGACTTGTATCTCCTACTTCTTTCTTTTTGACTTACTTGGTTAAGGGTTTATCAATCTTGTTTATCTTTTTCAGGAATCAACTCTTTGCTCTGTTGATCTTTTGTGTTGTTTTTCTCTTCTGGATTTTATTAAGTTTGGCTCTGATCTTGATTATTTCCTTTATTCTGCTAATTTTGAAGTTAGTGTGTTAATCCATTTCTAGGACATTATTATTCATTTGGATTCTTTCTATATTTTAATGTTATCACTCAATGCTATAAAATTTCATCTTAAAAAAAACTTCATATTGTCCCAGAGACTTTGATATGTTATAAAGATTTTAAAATTTCTTCATTGACACCCTTCATGACCCATTTCTCTTTCAAAGTGTATCATTTCCTCTTCAGGTATTAAAATAGCTTCTGATATTTATCTTAATATTAATTTCTAATTACATTTCATTATGCTCTGGAAGGATTCAAAGATTATCTCTATGTTTTTGTGTTTGGTAAGTCTTCATTTGTGTCCTAGAATATGGTCTGTTTTAGACAAATTTCCATGTGCAGCTGTGAAATAATTGAATTTGACTATTGATGGATGAAATAGTCTAAGATGGTTGTTTGATTTATTTTATTAATATTATGAATATATATTATTGTATATATCATATATAATATTATATATTAGTATTTAGTATTATATATAATGTGTATATATATATATATATATATATATAAGTTTTGAAGTGTTTTTGCTTAGTTCATGTCTGAATGACCTATCTTTTGGCAAGAAAGGAATGTAGAAATCAGCCAGTATTACTGTATTGTTATCTATTCAATTCATTGAATTGAGGATGGTTTGTTCTACCTGTATAGATGCACTGATGATTGGGGCATAAATATTTATTAATCATCCCTTCATACAAATTGAGGAGGGCTTGTTTTATGTATATAGATGCACTGATGTTTAGGGCATAAATATTTATAATCATCCCTTAATCATTATGTTGTGATCTTTACCTCTTTTGTTTAATTTTGACCTGAAGTTCATTTTATATATCTTTTCCCAGCTTTTAACCTGCAACTGTGGATGTCTTTTCCTGTAAGGTGAGTCAACTGTAAACAACATGTAGGTGTATCTTGTTTTTTTGTTTTTCATTTTTAATCCATTCTGTCATTCCATGTGATTTGAATGAAGACTTTCAACAATATATATTCAGTGTTACTATAAAGAGATTACTTTTATTTCCTGCCATTTTAATTTATTCCTAATACTTAATTCAGACTTAATCCCTGTTTAACTGACTATTTTTTGAGATTCATCCATACTTTAATATATTGTTCATTTTTTTTCTGAATGAAATATTTCATTGAGTGTTTCTTGTAGTGCTGACTTAGTGGCTATGAATTCTTTTAGTTTTTTATTATTATGGGAAATTTTTTATTTCTTCTTCAGTAATGAATGATAGTTTTGCTGGATATTGCAATGTTGGTTGGCAACCATTATATTTTTGCTGTTTTATATTATTCCAAGCCTTCCTGTAATCTAGGCTTGCAACTAAGAAATCAGTAGACTCTAATTGGTTTATCTCTAAATGTGATGTGACAGTTTTCTCTTATGGATGTTTAAATTTTATCCTTGTTCTATATACGTGGCACTTTAATTATGATGTGGTTTGCAGAGGATCTTTTCTGACATTGTATATTTTATGGTTCTGAATGCATTTTGCATTTGGATTTCTACCTCATTCCTAAGCTTTAAAATTTTTCTAATATTATTTCTTTGAAAAGCTTATGTATTCCTTTTGTTTCTATTTTGGTGCCTTCTTCTTTGCCAGTGATACTTAGATTTAATATAAATGTTATTCCATGTTTCTTGAATAATCTGGTCATGGTCTCTTAACATCTTTATTTTTTAATTTATTTTCAAGAATATATATTTTGTCTTAGAGGCCTTAGAATCTGTCTTCAGTGCAGTCTAATTTATTGATGATGCTTTCAACTGAGTTTTTAATTTGACTTATTGAGTATTTAATTCCCAGGATTTCTGTTTTTTCTTTTTTAGAATTTGTCTCTTTAAAGAAATGTTGTTTTGCTTCCTATACATTCTTTCTTGTTTCATTCTTTACATTTTCTTTTAGTTCTTTGAACATTTTTAATTATAAACTTTCTAAATTATTTTACTGGCATTTCCTACACTGTACTGTCAATGGGGTATTATGAGCTATTTGGGATGGCTTATTCCCTTGTTTTCATATTTTTGGTATGTGCATACATCTCCTGACATGATTATCTCTTCTACTTTTTTTAGTTAGTGAACTGCTTCCTCTTTTCTTCATTTCCTGCATTGGGCATATGTCTCAGTGTCAATATTTTCACCCAGTTTGAACTCAGTTGTATGTTCCTTTTCTAAAACCACTTTCAGAGGGGAAACTTTCCAGTAATTACAGCCATTTTAGAACAATGTGCTACACACACATGGAGGAAAGGGGAGAAATAGAAAAACTTTAAAACGTTCTCTAGTAGTCCATTAACTTGACTGGTAAATTGGTCAAACTTGTTAGGGGACTCTGTATCCAGTTTTATTGCTGTTTGCTGTTTCATTCATTTCTTGACCAGCCAGCTCTGGTACCACTTCTTCTTCTGGAAGTAGTAGACCACGCGCTGAGGGAAGAAAGGTTGAATAAATATGTCAGCCTATCCACATGCCCTTTCTAGTGTGGAAGAGATGACTCAAGGACTGCTAGATTTGCCTGAATTTTATTGGTCTCATCTCCCAGTATCAATCAGATTTCCTATCCCACAGCTCAAACCACTTGTTTCAAGTGATAGAGTCCTTCTCTTCTCAGCTTTGCAGACTCAGTGTGCTGCTGCTGTATTGCTGTTGTAACTCATTCTCAGGGAGCTTTGAGGATGGTGTGACTGCCTCAGAATCACCTTATTCCATTCCCCAAAGGGATAAAGTACATATGTTAGAAGGATGTTAAAATTATACTTCAGTAACAGTAAAGAAATTGAGGTATGAAAGCTAAAGGACAGTAGCAATATTCAAAATCTGAGAGAAGAGAAATTAGTACATGAAGGCTCTAAAGAGGGAAGAAGTAGAGAAGTAGAAGAGAGAGAAAGATATTTTACTACCAGAGGGAGACATGAGGACAGTAAGAATAACAAAACCAGTAAACAAGTAAAGCAGAACAATGACCACCCCAGCATCAATCAAAAAAAAAACCTTTAAAAATTAAATTAAATTAAAGCTCCAACATAAAAACAAAATCACTACCTCTTACAAAAATAGAACAGAAGAGTAAAAAGTCAATAAAAGTAGAACAAATGATAAAAAATAAAACATAAGCATATGTGTGAACCAATTAGCAAATATAGCCAGAAGAGCTAAAAATATATTAATAATGAAAAAAGAAAAAAATTAATTAAGAATACTTGAATTTTTCCAGTGAGGTAGTGGAATTTGTATATTTACATCTTGTTCCAGACTACTCTCTGTCCCTTACTTCTTGTGCTATGCACTTCTTACTCTGCTCACCAGCACAGGGGCTAATGGTATAGGAAGTACCTTCTATTGGGATTATGTTCAATGTCTTTGATCTCTATTCTTCCTGGTTTGTAGTGCTACAGATATCTGAGAAGTTCCAGCTACTCTAAATAAATCTTTGAGCTCTAAACAGAACTTTGGACCTTTGGGGTTATCTATTCCAGAGTGTTTAAATCTTTATACCCCCTAAGTACTGAGCAGCAGGGCATCTAGGTTTCTAGCACCTCCCCAGAGTTTTACTCATAGGGTGGAGTAACATATCTCTCTAGGTGATGGTTCACAACAGGTTTCCTATAACTTCCCTACCACCACCACCACCAAATATGAATTTCTTAGTCTTATTCTGGAATGTAGTAATACTCACCTGATACTTTTCCACTACTTGTCCATGGGACAGAGCTCAAAAAGATATTGTGTTGCACTCTCTTGTCCCGAGTGTCATCATATCTGCCTGGTCAATTTTTCCAAACTTTTTCCTCTGGTTATTTGTATCATAGACCTAAAAGGGACAGTAGGTTACATTCTTCCTATACCCCTGTCTTGAATTCCTGTGGATCCACTATTCTCTACAATTATTTTGAGGTTGTGATTTGCAAGGTGTACTTTAGGTCATGAGGTAAGCACTGGCTAAGAGAGAATAGAAGTATTTGTGAAGGACTCTTGAATTTCCATAGGAACAAGATTCAGCATAAATTCCTCCAGCTAGATCTCCACCGCAGATGTTCACTTAGAAGTTAAGAAACACAGAGCACATTTTGAACCCCAGCTCACTGTGGAGTCTTCGCATCAGCTGGGTACTGGCTGCCTTCCACAGGTGTTTGTGTGTCAAAGTTGCCCTCTGTTTCTCTTTCCCTTTGCGTTGCCTTGCCCTTTGCAGGGACACCAGCCCACTGCTGATGCTGGGCTCCAGTGAATTTCTTTACATCCTCCAGTCACTACTCCAGAATCTCTGTGCTTCTTCAGATCTCTGACAGGATGTTTTCTTCAGACACCTACCTCATTATGAAGCCATATTCTTTTCATTCAGCTTCCAAACAGAGCAAGTAGAAAGTGCCTTCTTCCTCTACTCCACCATCTTTCAATCCTCGAAAATTGTTTTCTTAAGAAAACTTATAAAAGTTCACAGTGTATGCTACTATGACGTTAAATATAAATGTGTGGAAATTTTGCAAGAAGATGAGTAACTTAATTAAAATATATATGTCATGTACATAAATATATATGTGTACACACACACACACACACACACACTTATGACAGCTTAATCATCTACCTGAATCCTTGAAGCCTAGAGAAAGTTCCACATGCAGTTCTGACATTAACTAAGTCAGAATTTTGATGCAATTTTGAAAACAGCAATTACAAGACAATTATTTTACTGGACACTACTTTCACTTCCTGCTGAAAAGCATATAATGTAAAGTGGAATGATCCTTAGTGGAAAACGCTTAATCAATTCCTTATTCAGAGTAATGTTCAGATTTTTTTTATTAAAAAACACAACCTTCTTGTTTGATATTTAAAAGAAAAGCAAAAAGAAAAGATGTATAATTAATGTTATTATTTTAACTAGAAAATATAATTTTATTTGATTGTACAGAAAAATATCATGAATGAAGAAAATCAGGTTAGAAATAAAATGAATAATTTAATCAGGAACCACTCAAAGAATAAATAGAACTATCCCACTACTTTCATTTTAAGAAGTAGATCTCATTCTCCTGTAATCATTTTTCATCTTAAAATAAGCATTATTACTACAACATAGATAAACATTATACATACTGAATCTTGCTGTGTGTATTCTGTAGTTTTTTTCTTTTTCTCACAATTGTGTTTCATTTGTTTCAATACATTCAATATGATATGTTAGCTATAGTTGTTTCACTTCCAATACTGCATAGTCTTCCATTATACAGGTAAATGACTACAACTGTCAGAGTGATAGAAAATGTGTCAACTATACAGTAGTATTTTAATTATAACAGGCAATAGTTAGATAGATAGAGGGTGATTGGGTGGATAGATAGATTGGAAAAAAAAGGTAAACCATGAAAGTACTAACCACAAATAAATATATATGCATTATATATATATATATATATACACATATATATATGTATATATATATATAAGTAAACCTCAGCTTTTATACTTATAATAGTAAGTGGATTTTTCCACTGGTTATTATGAGTACTGTCTAAAGGAAACATTTTCCATACTGAGAAATGGAATGACAGGTTACATTTTATCCTCAGTGATAAAATTGCTATTTTCTCCTATATTAATTCCTTCTCTCCAGGTTTATTTAATATTATCTTAGAAAGTTTTATTTTATGCTCAAATGACAGATCATTCAATAATAATGACAAAAAATAACCGAGAGTATACACCATAAAAAGACCTACCCTAAAATAAATCAATAGATAGAAGGAACATGAGTCCAGATTATAACCACAGAAATAGGGGAAGAGAAAAGTAGAGCTCCTCTAAGAATGCACAGAAATGAGAGTTTACTAAAATAAAAGTGTAGATATTGACTTATGAGCTTTAAATTTAGGTAGAATTAAGTTATAGATTGTCTAAAAAAGCACTAAAACAGCAATACAAAATACAGAAAATGTAATACTGCACTTTTAGCTAGTGGCCATCCTACTGGACAACAAAGTTCTCAGTTACCTAATTAGATGATAGAGGAAAAAAATGGTCTAACAAATATTTGATTAATCCAAAAATACAGAAAGCAGAGGAAGAGCATACAAAGCAAAACAACGCAATATAAACAGTTATTTTAAAGATAAACGGAGTAATTCTCCAGGTAAATGACTACAACTGTCAGAGTGATAGAAAATGTGTCACTCTATAGTTGTGTTTTAATTATAACGGCAATAGTTGAGGAATTTAGCACACATATTCCCCAATGATCATCCTTTGAGCTCCTTGCTTAGGGAGCTTACCAGATTTCTTCTCTTAAGATTCATTCCTTTTTCCTCTTTCCATATTGTACCCCATCATATTAGGTTTTATTTAGTTTTTTTCCAGCACTTCTTTATTTTCTACAATTGCAAGGTATTTGAGGCATGACTTCTATATTCTCTCTCTGCCCCAGAATCAGACATTTTCCAAGGATCCTTGATTCCTTTTATGGGAGAATGATATTAGACAGAAATATCTGAGTACTAAATCTGATTTAATTTTTTTCACTCTGTAGTTGCAAACTTTTTGTTCTCATTTATTTAAGTATGTTAAATAGGAATATATTAGTCATCAAGTCCAAGTCTGATAACTCCAACTATTGAATTCTATCTGGATTCATTTTCGTTCACTATTGTTTCACTGTCATTCTGTCCCAAGACACATTTTATATTTCTGAAAGTTCATCATTAACTTGGAACTTTATTGAAAATGATTTTTTTCATAGAAAATTGTGTTTGCTTCTGCCAGTTACCTGCAGGCTCCACAACCCTGGCAATGCTTTAAATTAAAATATCCTTCAGAGGTTTCTATGACAATAGAAGTTTGAATTTTCATTGCAAAGTTGTGGGACACCCATGGTTATAAATTCTCAGTGGAAATATGTAACATTTCTTCCTCCTCCTGTGCCAACTTTGAGACAGGAAAGTCACTTTGAGTTGCACTCTTTATAGCAGGACTTCTTTCTTTAAAATCACCCCTTAAAATGCAAGTCTAGCCTTTGAATTTTCTGTGAAATTCAATACATTGATTACATCTGAGGTTTTGTCTCTTAGTTACAAACCCTAAACTCAGTGAACATATTCTTTAACTCAAGCTCTCACAGAAATATTCAGTAGCAAAGGCATGATTGGCACTCCCCAACAAAATGTATAGTTTCATCTTTGATTCTATATTTCATGTCAGTTCAGGAATGCATTTCTACTACTTTCTTAATTACCTATCATATTAGTTGTTTTGCCCTGTGGCATCTGTCTTTAAGTTTTCTTACCATGCCAGACTATGAAAAATAAATCAACCAATAGGATAACATGTTCTCTGACATGTTAACAACAGTTTAGTCTTGGCAAAAACATAATTTGTACTATTTCCTTCTTAAGGTACACAAAATGGCATTTTTTAAAGCTTTGGGATAAAATTTAACTTGGGGGAGAATGTAAACTTAATTTATATTTCTCATTCTCCAAAATGTATATTGTTAGTAAAAGGAGATTACATCTGAAATAATGTCAAATAATCTATTCCTTAAGACTTCTATAATGTATAATGACTTGTGTGCTTCACCTTCACAAGGGAAGCAGAAACAGAAGATGAATCGATAGTGACCCCTGACATGTTGTGATATAGTAGAAAGGGACCAGTTTACTAAGCAGGAAAATTGAGATTTATTTTAATCTTTTTTCTTTTCTCCCTTTTTTTTTTAACGTTGTTCTAAACTTTCCATGAACTTAGGAAGTACACTTAATTCTTAATGATTACATTTTTCCCATGACAGAAATGGAACAAATATAATAAGGTGCTCAGGTGCTCTATTCCCTGTTTTCCAGTAGAGAAGATAGTATCTGTAACCATTTTCTATTCTTCCTCAGTAAAAAGATTGTCATTTTTTTATACTACATCAAAGTATTTAAAACTTATTCCTTAAGGCTGCCTCTAGCTTATGGTGTGTTATTCCTAGTAGTAAAACATTTAGAACACATTTCTCTCATTATTTTTGAATAATGAAAATAAAACTGTAAAGGGATTCCTAAAAAAGACAACTATGCTACGGTTTTTAAAGGGCAATTTGCAACCAAGAAAACAGAAAATTATTGAGGTCATAAAACCATTTCTTGTGAACCAAATTAATAATAGCAATATACATCCGATTTTACAAATTTCAGTGCCCAGAAGTCTACACAGTGTATTTTAATAAACATTCATTATAAAGCCTCTAATATTTTACGTGGCAAACATTTTATTGGCTCTTTTCCTATGAATTTTATTAAATGTTATTCTCACACTTAATTTTAATCTCTGAATCAATGAACTATGGAATTAAAATGGGTGTGGAAAGAAAATCTAGTTCATAACATAGGGTTGCACTCCATGGACCCCCTCTTTTTCCTTTACCTATCCAGTTTTCGTTTACATATTTAATTATTGCCTGTGTTGTGTCTCCTCACAGTGTAAAGACATGAACTAATGTCTGCTTCATGATATTCGCTTAGCATCTAGTTGGTGACTTCAATACAGGAAGAATTATATAAAAGTCTCTATTTCCGGAAGAATATAGAATATGCAGTCTAATGTTAGTAAACTTATTTCAGGCTCTTTGGTTTCCCAGAGATGGTTTTGGTTTTCACAACAACAAATGGTGAAAAATAACTTCTTTACTAGGACTGTGGTGAGAGTCACAAGAAGCAGCATGTGTCCCTAGGACTGTTCTTATACAGATATTAAATAAATATTAGTCTTTTTCCATCTCTATCTTTTTTCCCTTACCCCAAAACTCTATCTTTAAAAACAAGATTATGGTTTCTCATAAAGGCCCTTTGAATTTCCCAGAATTAGAAACACCTTGCAAATAGTTGACACTTACAATTAGGGACTACTCATTCTTACTAAGTCACCAGTTGTTACATACCATTTGATAGTGATTTACATTATAACATCTGCACTTCTATGGTAGACTTTCAGGTGTATTTTGAGTGAACTTTCAGAATCTCTATTTATTAAAGTTTATCATGCTTCACTAGTTTGCATGGAATCTTAGGAAGCAAATACATTTACATTATTTTATGATGTATCAAGGAAGAAGAAGACTGAAGAGGTTTTTTTGTATCATATTTTAAGGTGGAATTTTAACTCTCTAACTTTTAAGATACAGTACCAGAAATCACAAAGTACAATTTTTCTTTGGACTATTATTTTAAATAATATTGAAATTAAAAAGTGACATTGTTTCTTTAAAGGTCTGAGTCTTAGCATTTGTCAGAACTTTTGGATATGTTTCCATTACATTTTACAGCTTGTTTATTTGAAATTCCCTGGAGGACTGTATCTCCAGACATATCTATATTTATAATGAAACTCAATTTCAATACATAGGAATTTGATTTATATAAAACTGTCCTGAAACATGCATTCAACAAAATAGAATATACCTCTATGTCTGATATGAAAGAATTACTTAAAGAGAGAAAAAATATGCATTTTTACAATCAGTCATCTAATTATTCCTCAAAATATTCTAAAAGGGAAAATAATATGATTATTTAAAGTTTAGATAGATAAATGTTTATACATACTAGGCTAATGAAGAATTAAGTTAATTGAATACTCTAAAAATATTAGTCAAACTAAGTTATGTGACTAATGCAAAATTGAAGATATCTCTGTGTTCCTTAATCACAACATGATAGTATGCAAAATCTATTAAAAATTAAAGGCACAGCAAGCTTGCATTCCTTTCTAATAAGGAGGCCTTAGGTCTTTTCCTGGTATCTGTCACTGTGGTGGGCCATAAAACTTTCAAGGCAAGAATGGGTGCATGATATAAAAGACAGATAAGGATAGGATAGGCATGGGTGAGGTTTTCTTTTTATAGCTTGGCTTGAAGTATAGCCCAATATCAATTCTCGATACTGATGTATAAAATGATAGTCCGATAGCAATTCTCAATATTAGTATATAAAATTAATGTGTATAAAGAGAATATGGAAAAAATCAGCTATAGGAAATATAACCTTTATTTAAGGATTGGAAAATTTAACCAAAGGCACCTAGAAAATAACCTGTGTCTCTTTTGGGGACAAAATTCTATGTATTTCTGTTTTAGTGAGCTTTTGTGTAGCTATGACCAACATTCCTGACAAGAACTACTTAAAGGAGGAAAATTTATTTGGGACTTTAGATTTCAGAGGTTTCAGATGACTGACTCCATTGTTCTGGGGCCAAGGTGAGGTAGCATATCGTCAAATTGGGAAGGACAGATTAGGTCACAGCAGTTATGATCTAATCATCAAACTGAGCATAAATGGGTGTTGGATTTTGTCAAATGCTTTTTCTCATCAATTGAAATGATCATATGGTTTTTGTCTTTAATTCTGTTTAGGTGACAAAACACTTACTGATCTGTGTATGTTGAACCAGTCTTGCATGCCTGAAATGAAGCACACTTGATCATGATGTGTTATCTTTTTGATGTGTTTTTGGATGCAGTTTGCTAGGGATTTTTGCATCTATGTTCATCAGGGATATTGATCTATAGTTTTCTTTTCTTGATGTATTTCGTTAGGTTTTCATATCATGGTTATAATTGCCTCATAAAGTGTTTGGGCAAGTTCCATCCCTTTCAATTTCATGGAATACCTTACGAAGGAGAGGTGTTAATTCTTCTGTAAAGATCTGGTAAAACTCAGCTGAGAATCCATCAGGTCCTGGGCTTTTCTTTTTTGGAAGGGTTTTGATTGTGGTTTCAATTTCACTACCTGATATTAGTCTGTTGAGCTGTTCGATATCATCCTGCATAAGTTTGGTAATACAATATTTGGCTAGGTATTTGTCCCTGTCCTCCAGACTCTCTAACTGGGTGGAGTGTAGTTTTTCAAAATAGGTTCTGATAATCCTCTGGATTTCAGATGAGTCAGTGGTTATGACTCCATTTTTGTTTCTAATTTTGTTTATTTATTTCATTTCATTCTTTTTTTTTTTTCAGTGACATTGGCTAGGGATCCATCAATTTTTTTTATTTTTTGTTCATTTTTGAAGGACCAACTTTTCATTTCATTGCTTCTTTGATGTTTTTCTTTCTTTTTTGTTTTTGTTTTTGTTCTCAATTGCATTGACTTTGGCTCTGATCTTGGTTACTTCCTCTCTTCTACTGGATTTGGAATTTGATTGTTTTTCTTTTTGTAAAGAATTGAGGTGTTCCATAATTTTCTTTATTCGGGCTCTCTCTTGATTTTTGATGAAGTTACACAGGGCTACAGATTTACCTCTTAAGAATCCTTTCAAACTGGTCCAGAGGATACTATATGCTGTGCCTTCATTTTCCTTCATATCAAAGAATTTCTTGATTTCATTTTCATTTCCTCTTTGGCCATTCTTCACTTAAGATGGTAATTTTAAATCTCCATGTATTTTCTGTTACTTTTTATTTCTGTTAATTGCTAGGATCATACAGATTGAAATTAGGATAGATAGTAAAAATGTCCAGGTAGTCAGGGCAATGGGCCTCATCCAAACACACCTGGAAAGCTAACCATTAAAGGGCATGCTTAGGGCTTTCAAATGCAAAAGACCATGAGGCTCACCTGGGGGAGCAACTCCTTTGTCCCATTGGTGGGAGAACTGAAAGTAGGGGTGGGCACAGATTAGAACAAGGAAAGATTTGTTATATGTTTTACATAGATTTTAACCAATGATGTTGGTGCTTTTCTCAATGCCTGCTTTGCATAAATCTTAATCAATAGTGTGACTGGCAGACTTAAGAACCAGAGGAAAGCCCTTGCTAAAATGAAACTTATCAGTCCCTCTCTGCCTTGGTAGAGGGAATGTTGTCATTATCTTGCTTCAGTTTCCTTTCATGGAAATCCATTTGATCAAAACACAGATCTCTCCTAGAAGCACCCTAATTCTCTGGCTGAGACTACTCCCCTGTGTGAACACATGTTCTCCAGAGATGATCAAAAGCCAACTGATTGATTACACATGGAAACTTTGTCTCCACTTTAACCTCCTATCATGGCTTCTCGGCTAATGGTAGAGGCAGGGCCTCACTTGGACTGCTTCCTAGATTACAGGCTGCAGTATCTTCTCAGTGTGACTTGACAACTCCAAGGCAGGGCCTTGCCTGCCTGTCTACCAGTGTGTAAGTTGTCTCTTTGTCTTTCTCTGCTTTGTAGAAACCTACCCCAGGGAAATGAAGTCCACTCTCCGATTCTATTCCACTGGCTGTCAATTTTGCCAGTTTATGTTTCATCTGACTTTAGGAAAAATATTCTTATCCTCCTAGGAAGAATAATGAGTCTCCAGGTTTCTAACCTTGTCGATTTCCCAAGGAAAAAATAACCATGGTTCTTATTTTAATTGCTATAAGACATTTTGTCCATTCTCCCTCCCCACCTTATAGGTTAAATGTTTCAGATTTTGAGTCTGTTACAGTGGGAACATCACTCCTGGCTCTAAAAATTAGATTTCTTTATGCAACAACTAGTAAAGGACTGATGCAGGGGTTTTGAGGTGAGGCTGGATTCTCTGCTCTTGTTGGCAAAAGATGTTTGGGCTGACTGCAGATTTTTGCAGCCAAATGGCCCATTCCTTTGTTTGCAGATATTCCAAGTTAAAATTGGGAATTTGGGCTGGATGCAGATCTCTGCAGCTGAAATAGTGTTAGCTACTCTCAAGCAGTGCATTGCAACTCTCAGTGTTGAAATACATCCTGGGAATATGCCACCAATCTTCTCCTGGACTCTTGTCTCACAAATTTGAAGAATAAAATCCACATACAACCATGGAAGGGAAGAGTAAAAGGAATAGGATTTATTGAAGACAAGAGAGTAGAGTCCCCACAAAGCAGAGGGGTACCTGGAAGCAGGATACCATCTTATGCATGTTAGACCAGGGATTAGATTGGTTTTGGGTAGGAGCCTTGATTAAGATCCATGTAAAGCAGACATTGAGAAAAGTACCAACATCATTGATTAAACCCTATGTAAAACAGGCATTAAAACTAAGCACCAAAGGCATTGGTTAAACCATATGTAAAACAAGTAACAAATCTTTCCTAGTTCCCCTCTGTGTTCACCCCCACTTCTTAGCTTTTCCACCTCTGGGACAAAGCAGTTGCTCCCACAAGTGAGCCTCATGGTCTTTTGCAATTGAGAGCTCTGAGCATGCCCATTGATCTCTATATAGGCTAGCTTCCAGCTGTGGTTGGATGGGACCAATTGTCCTCACTACCTAGTCATTTTACAATCTTTCCTAATCTCTACCAGGACTTTAAGCCTAATTGAATAAAATGACAAATAAGAATCAAGAAAGACTTAAAACATGTGCAGGGCACATAGTGCTCAGGAACATGTCTCTCCCTTAGAACTAGAGCTAAGAAAGTGATTGGCCCCTGAGATGCTCAATCCAGCAAATGCTTTAAATATGAGGGTAAACTATACAGAGAAACCAGGACTTTTCCCTTTAAGACGGAAGGAACACAAAGGGATTTGAGTTTATGTATTGGTAAGGAACAACTCAATCCAACCTGCCCAAATCCTAGTCAGGCCTCAATACATGATCGCTAATGTTTTGAGAAGGTTCACAGGAGATAAAGGAAACTTTGAGTGAGAGGACATTGAGGGATCCACCAGTAAGGCTTGACTAATCCAACTAACTCATGAGTCCTTTTCTGGTATCAAGGAGTGGTAGCCAACTACCTTGACGCCCACAAGTGATCAGGGATGCTTTGATCTGGTTCAGAAAATAGAGAGATGCCAAGGGACACCGTCTTCTCCCTTGCCTTTCAGATGGGTATTACTCCATTTGGCACAAGTACTCAAACTTGGATTCCTTTGCCACTCAAACCCTGAGGGAAAATGTCGAATATGTTCTGTACTCAATCCTGACTCAAGTATCAGTTACAAACTATTCACTCCATATTACAGCTAGACTTGCATGAACAATTGCCCAAACCAGATCCAGACCAGAGGGAAAAAGTTCCACGTTTAAATCCAAATGGCTGTTGCAATTTCCCGTACTGTTAGGTTCTGTTCTCTAAACTTTAGAAAGAGGGGGAAAAAAGGGAGCTGGAAAGTCCAGCTGCTCCAAGTTCCAAGCCTTTTGAGATGCTTAAGAAGTCTGCACACTTGTGCTTTTACAGCAGGGACTCAGCTTCAGGAAGCTCACTTGGAGGGCCCAGGAATATCAGACACGTTTCTCTTTAGGAGATCACAACGAAGAAAAATGGAAAGTTCAGTAAATCTATGTTTTCCTTTCTAAAAAAACTTTTCTGAGGATTTCACAGACTCCCACATTCTTTCAGTGTCTGGGATAACTAATCTCCTCCAGAAGTGCACTCTGGTCTACTAAAGATGTTTACATGTTCCTTTACTAGAGTAAATATGGTCATTTCATTCTTTGGAGAAAGCTTAATGTTTTTAAGCTCAAGTTTACTGATAAATTCACTTATGGTTTTGTGCAACTAAATCTATTTTTCAGGAAGTCTTATTTTTGTCTAACTAGAGTTTCAATCCTGGTTTTTTACTGTTGTCTTTATTCAAAGGCCAATTATTCATAAAAAGGCTCAAAAATCTGTGTTTCCTGTTGGTTTTTATGTGCAACCTGTATCGTATGTTTGTGTACATATGCGTTGTATGTTACATTAACATGGTTCCAAATTGTCCCATAGGATTTTTCTTCCACAGGGGAGAAACAGCTTCTGCTGGGTATCTACACTTGTCTGATTACATAAATGGCATTAATCTTCAAACATGTTTGCTAAGAGACATTTGATTAACCCTGCTAACTGAGTTCAGGTGCTCTTGGCTTCATAAATTCTATATGGCAATACATATTTGGGTCTATTAAATGTTTTTATAAGTTGTTGATAAATGGGAAAAATTTGAGATTATTTTGTTTCTGGGTCTTCACTGAAAGTAAAATTATAAAATGTTAAATTTCTAACAGGTGTAATTCTATATGCAAGGAATACAAAAGTTTCAACCATTTTGACTTAAGTACTATGAAACAAAGTATTTCACTTTAATAAAAGAGTAATGAAAACATTTGGAAGTTTCACAAGGATTGTTTCAATGTAAGCTTAGGAAAGAGTCAGCAACTGGGAAAGATGTAGGGGCAGGATAAAGTCTAATTCTTTAACAACTGGGTTTCTGAAAACTCGTGGCTCCTGAGACCATACTGACCCAAAACATGCGTGGCTTCTGGAGCCATCTCTGCCCTATATCTAAGTTAAGTGCACTAATGCAGACCCAGGATCCAGCCAGGGAGCAGGAGCCCTTCAGATAGCAGAATTCTCCGTGCCACTTTGTCCTTCTGGTGTTTGTGTGTGTTCTTTCCTTCCTCCGTGCCAAATGAACAGTGCAAGCACGGGATGGTGGTCCTTGCAGCTGGAGCTGCTTGGACCCTGTGTGGTGCTCCTTCCTTGCTCATTGGGTTCCAGCCTCTGAGTGTCTAGGTTTCCTTATTTGTTTACTAATGGGTCTCAGGGAAATTTTGCCATTCACCACTTTGCAGAGAGGACCTACTCCCTCACTACTCTCTCCCTTCATGGAGAGACTCTACATTCAATGCTGCCCCTGGTCACCATCTTCCTACCTTACAATTGAATTTTAAGTCTTTAATTAACTCAGGATATCAACACTTAAGGCCTTAAATGTTCCATAAGCCACAGGAAGAGGAATAACAGCTCACTGTCTTCTGATATGCAAACGATGTACTTGCATTTCAGCTCACGGGTCTACTAACATCCATCCAGACTTCCTCCCTCTTCCAATTCCCTGGAATGCACAGTCTTTGCTTTTCATTCATTCATCTTGGCCAGATTTTTATTGTATGTGTAGTCAACTGTGACCAAAAGGTCTTAAATGGCTTTCAACATACACAACTTACTGAGGGGCTGCGAGTGGGGAAGAGTGCCATAGAATAAATGTTTACTATAGGATCAGAGTGGTGGTAATACTGGCAAGAAAGACCTATTCTTTTTAATCATCTTGTAAATTATTATAACAAACTTTTTAACATAAAGACTTCTGAATGTGTCATATTTTTCTGCCAGGAGTAGTCTTCAAATACATCATAAAGGATAGATTTCTTTTCCCAGTTTGCCCCAGCCTGGAATGGCATAGTTGCCTTTAACAGGGCTGTGCAAGGTTGTCTGGCTTCTGTCATTTCCTGTCACACTAATTCCATCTTTATCACTGCATTTACTTCCTAGTAGTCAGCACATTTAAAAATGTTTTTGCTCATTTGTTGTAATACATGCTCATTGCTTTCCATCCTCAATGGTTTAGAAGAATTTTTATCATCTCATTCTTACCGCTGAAATCGTGGCACTGCAAATAGCATGTACCACTCAAGGCTGCAGTGCAAATTCGTAATGAATAAATACATTCAAGTGTTCCAAAGTGTTTCACATAGACACTATTCTTCGAAGAAGTGAAGTGGGAATTTGCAAAAGGTAAGTAACAAACTCATAATTTAAGCCATAATGCACTTTAATAAGTTAATGATGTTGAATAGCCACAGAATCAAAACTAAACTCATTTAAAATCTTCTAAAGCTACAGTTCCTTTATTTTTTTAACAAGAACATATTCAGTGAAATCGTATTCCTACACAACTAATGCTTGCTGAAACATATTTTATTCATTATTAATGTAAATTAACCTTAAAATGGTCCTTTCTTGAAACCTAGAAACGATTAATTAATATACAGGGAAGGCAGGGTAGATGATTCATTTACAATACCCTTTGCAAAATTTTAATTGAATTTAATCCTCTTCATGTTTTGACTGAAACAATATATTCTGAGCTGTGTATTAGGTCTCAAGAACAGAATTCAGTAGGATTATTAGTGCAGCAAAATCCCATCACCTTGAAATTCATAAACACAAGATTTCCATTATCATGTCACCATGTCACCAGATTTGCTATGCGCACTGTTCATAGCTACACAGGAAATCACTTAGGTATTCTCCAAATTGCACAGATTATTAGCTATTAATTTGTTTTTGATTATATACCTATATGAAAGTAAGTAACAAATATATAAGAAGTCCAAATACAATGAACATGTGCTAGGTCCTTTACATGACAATTCTATTAGTACAGTCAAAAGAACATAGTATTCAGACGAGTAATACTTCCATGAGAACCAGAAGAAAGCAATGAAAATTAGTTTGTGCGGAATGCAATAGCTCATATGTGGTAAACAAGTACTTTAGATTCATAAAGTCATGTCTTAATTTAATAATTATAGAACATAAGTATTGCAATTATCCCTGGATTATAAATAAAGATTCTGAGGAAAGTGCTCTAAATCACTAGTAATCAGAGAAATGCAAATCAAAACTACCTTAAGATTTCACCTCACGCCAGTCAGATTGGCAAAAATGAAGAAAATAAACAATAATAGATGCTGGAGGGGTTGTGGTGAGATAGGCACACTAGCACACTGTTGGTGGAACTGCAGACTGGTACAGTCCCTCTGGAAAGCAGTGTGGAGAATCCTCAAAAACTAGGGATGAACCCTCTATATGATTCAGCTATTCCTCCCCTGGGTATTTTTCCAGGGAATTTAGAATCACCACATTACAGTGATACAGCAAAATCGATGTTCATAGCAGCTCAATTTACAATAGCTAAATTATGGAAACAACCTAGATGACCCTCACTAGATGAATGGATGCAGAAACTGTGGTACATATATACCATGGAGTTTTACTCAACAATTAAAAACAATAATATTGCAGCCTTTGAAGGTAAATGGATGGCTATGGAAGAAATCATGCTGAGTGAAGTCAGCATAGCCCAGAGAACCAATGATCGAATGTCTTCACTCATCTGTGGAGCCTGGAGCTGAACCCTGACCATTGCGAAAGGCAGTCAACTCACATGTATTAAACCCTGAAAAGATGTAGTGACACACAGTCTAAGGCATTCATAGAAATGTACTAGGAAGGAGGGGGGAGGGACAAGGGTGGGTAATTGGGGGGGCTCTAGGGGGTAAATCTAATTTTCAGAATATAACTATATTATATAGTTTTGTTGGAAAAATAAAAAAGATATTAAATTATTCCTAGATCTCACTTTACTGTAGCATCCTGGAGTCAACAAGACATAGGTATGTTCTTTGCATTCTTTCCCCTTACCAGTTACATTATATGGCTGCCCATCATTGTAAGAACAGGTTCCCCAATCCCAGCAAGAATGGGTTCTAATTAAACAGCCCTAAATCCACCTTCTGTCTTTGAGTGTTGTGTGCAGAGAGGAAAGAAATCAACCCATAGTAAGGAAGCAAGTGACCGAACGCACAAAAGTTTATGGGTAAAAGCATACCTTGAAAGCAATTGAAAGAGGAAATGGAAAAAAGACAACTAGAGGAAATCAGACATTTCTGCTTGATTCAAAAAGTCAAAATTTGATATTTACCTGAAATTTTCATTCGGATAAGCACAACACATTTCAAAAGTAACCTTGAAAATAGTTTTATTAGCCTGATAACAAGACACATCTCTTGAAGAAGTAATTTTTATTTAAAACACCAATTTCCAAACATAGAAGCAAATGAATTAATAGTTCTAGAACTCTATAGACATAGAGAATGGTAGTCTCATACTTTTAACTCAGACCTCTAATTTTCCAGTTATCTGTTCGGTATTTCACTTAGAGAATTGAGGCATGTTTTTAAAAATATCCTAAGATTGATTTTGGTTGAATATTATCCATTAACACTTCTGCCCCTCCAGAGAGAAATTTTAGGGATAAAATTTCATATTAGGCATTTGTTGATGACTCTGGTTTAATAGCTAGTATTTTTGCACTCAATAAAATAAAAAGAAAAGTAATCTTCACATTAGTAAAAACGAAATTAACTTAGATTATCAGAATATTAACATAAGAGAAAATGGAATAATCCTTCCTAAATAACATTTTTGTTGATTTTTTCCTTTTGCCTGGAACTAGAGAAATAAATTTTTCTCCTTAGTTGCAAGAATCAGGTACTGAAAACAGTAGAAGCATGGATTTAACCATCTTCTGTAAAATATAGCAATAGGAATGCCCGTTCTGCATATTAAATGATTAATGAACCTTGGATTAGTTTTGACTGATTTGCTGTTGAGCTGTTTCCTAGGATAGTTTGTCAGCACTAAAGTTGCCCACAATGTTTTACATAGGAATTAAATCATTCCTGGAGTTTGTAGAAGGCTTTTTAACATTCTGGACAGTATGGAAAATTAAAAATATCCAAAGAGTATATGTGCTGATAGAGGCAAAAAAAATGTACATATTGAACACATTAAACTAATAGCAATCCATTTTGGTTCAGTGAAGCTGCAGCCATAAAAGATATTCACGACACACATCATGAACCATTTAGAAAGGTGTCTCAGCACAGAACAAAAGTTATGAATTCTTTACAGAAAAACATCATCAGCTAAAAACATGGCTGTTTTGACAACAGAAGAGCTACCTCCACACACTGCAGCATTTATCAACCACGGAGAAGTGTGAATGGGTCTTTGGTTCTGATGTTGCCTTGCCTTGTAGTAAAAAAGGGATATAAATTGTCTATTTCTTCTATCTAATATACATCTTTTGAATTAACAATAGCATATACTTCAGGAAAATTGGAAAAATATTTAAAGGTAGAGGAAAAAAATTTCAAGTGCTCCTGCTAACTAACACTTAACAGAAAACACCTATAACACTGTAATAGATTTGATTTTCAGTTATTTCCTATGTTGTGGATCTTTAAAATTAGATTTAGAACATATGAATGTTATATGTGTTACACATGTACTGTACATTTATTATATACTTAT
The DNA here is from genome assembly GCA_004027875.1 of Aplodontia rufa. Classification (NCBI taxonomy): domain Eukaryota; kingdom Metazoa; phylum Chordata; class Mammalia; order Rodentia; family Aplodontiidae; genus Aplodontia; species Aplodontia rufa. The sequence continues at coordinate 92,320 of PVKS010002372.1, read as the reverse complement.
GTTTTACGGAAAGAGAACAGAAATATGTAAAATTTTATTTTCCATTTTTCCTGTGGGCACTGTAATTTTTATAAAACATTCCTTAAGCCTTACTTTCACCAATTTCCAAAGTGTTGCATTTTAGTTACAACCAAATATATTCCCCATCCCATTATAAATTAAACTTTTATATTTTATTGCTTTATTGTTATAGGTAATAATACATACATTTTCTAACTAATGTGGCAATTCTGATTTTTATAATGAAATGAGCACAAGCTTTGAAGTCACACAGATTCTGTTCTTCTTTATGATTGCTGTCTCTGTGTCCTGGTCCAACTTCTTCCCAATTCTTTATTTTGGTTTCCTTATGCCTGTGTTTGCAGATGGAAGGTGGAAGGGCCTCTTTTAGATGCCTTGCAAGTTCTGGGAGGAATGCCCAATTAGTTGCATTACACACTGAGGACAACGGTTCAGTTTTAATGCCTGGAGTAGGGACTTTGAACTTTACAGAGTCTACAGTAGAGAAGTCCAGGCCAGGGCCTTCCTTCATGGTTGCTGAATCTGAACTTGAGGCACAAACTTGAGAGATACTGGGTCATAACACCAGATGTTTGTGTTGGAAATTGGTGACAGACTTGAAAGTCTTTAGACTTTAACTTGCCTAAACTGAATCCATAAAAATATTGTTTCATCAATGATGAGGGGAACGAAATGATCACATTTTTATGATTTTTAAAAATTTATTAAATGACATTTTAAAACTTAGAAATTACTCCATGGAATGAAATTTTTACAAATGTTCAGATTCGATATTGCTTTTCCCTACCAAATATATTTTTTTCTTAACTGTGATCAGTTTTTAAGAATAAATTACCATTGCATAATTCCTTTCTATTATATAGATATTCATCCATATTTCTAGGAAATTATGCTGCTTTCTTAAATATGCAGATGTTGGAGCAATGAGACATTGAACGCAGTAAAACTTTCTCCTTTTTCTATGGAGTAAATGAAATACTGCTTTAAAATTTCATCATACATTATTATTGATTGTTAATTGTACCTGAATTTCTATGCCAGCCACTGAGTAGCCAGTAGTAATTTCCCTATCAAGTAGATAGCTAAATCGTTGCAAATGAAATTAATTTGATATTTAATATCAGTGCCTTTGACCATCAGCCTTTTGATCTTAGGTAAGTTATGTAATCTTTCTGATATTTTTTTCTCACCTTAAAATTGGAAATAATTTAATCCATCTTAAGTTAAATGAAATAATGTGCATAATATAATAGCAATAATAGCTGCTACGTACTACAGTATTGGTTAAGAATCACTGAATCAGTCCTGGAGCAGTGGTGGCTCTGCAGTTAAGGCGCTTGCCCAGCAGGCACGAGTACACAGATTCAAACCCCAGCACCCACATACCCAACTAAGTGTCAGAACAATGAAAGCCATGTGAACTCAATAAAAATTGATTCTCTCTATCTCTCTCTCTCACTGTCCTTTTCTCTTTTAAAAAAAAAAGAACAAAAGTATCACTGAATCAGAGTTGATGATGATCACCATCAAGAACCTGTAGATTTCTGAGGATGTAATTTAGTGGTAGAATGCGTACCTAGCATGTGTGAGGCCCTGGGTTCAATCCCCAGTAGCTTAAAAAAATCTTTGGGTGACATGCATCAAGTATCAAATAAAAACTAATTGTAACAAGTAGTGCATGAGTAGGTGTCACTACCAGAGTAAGGAGAATGGGATTCTAACCTGAGCTAATGTACTTGGGGAGGGTTTGATGCTAGATGCAGCAAGACCAAGGTGTTATAAGAAAGAAAAAAATTAACCTAAGTTGAAATCCGAAGGTATGTTGAGACATTGATAAATTGATCACTTAGCCTGGAAAAAGTGCATAGATATGTTCATGTAGGGGATAAAGACAAATTTGAAGATTCTAGACATTACACTGAAAAAGAAAGCAGGGATTTGGAGGTTTGGTGGCAGCCTGAAACCTCTAACAGTTATCTCTGGATACATTGTCATGGTCAGTGTGCTTGCAAAGGATAGAGCTTTCATATGTCTCTATTAAAATGGATTTCTGCCTCTTTTAGAAGAAAATAGTCATCATGGGATAATTCAGAACAAATAAAGGACAGAAATCCTATAACTGTCACTGTGTATTAGAGACCCGTTTTAGAAAATGCCTGGTTCCAAGTTGGGATAGTGTGTAACACAAGAGTTTGGTCTATGTAAAACAAGAGAAAGCTAATTTAACTCTGGGACAATTATACAATATGTTTTGCTCACAATATCTCAATAAGAAAATTAATTAAACTATTGGACTACTGCTTGGAATTACTTGGAATTTACTTCCACTCTCTTTACTCATTTCAAATGTGGATTATGATATCAAACTCACAGAGTGATCATCAAAATGAAATCATAAAAGTTCCACTAGGCTATCTGGTGAATATTAGACAATGAATAAAACTTAAATTTAAGTGCCTAGAAGACATATTGAGGTCTTGGTGGACTACTTCCATTTTACCTCTGCCTCTGCTGGGTCAAGGGAGCTGACACTGAATCAGAAGTTAAAGTTTAGAGGGCGTGGATGAGAGAGGGGAGCCATCAATCAAAATGTAACTGCACCTTGTCCAGGCGCAAATCTCACTCCTTCACCCACCCATCTCACCAGATTCTGTGTAAGCCAAAAGAGATTATAGTATCCAAAACATTGAAAACCATAAAATGTTAGTCTAATGCAACTCCTCTTAAAATTATAACAATACCTGGGCCTCTGTGACCTCTGATAGCCACACACTTTATGCATATAACAGCTCTGCAGAGAAGTAGTGAATAATATTCTTTCATCATTCTAGGGTTAGGGTCATTGATGATCTAATCTCACTAAATCTTCTTGATGTTTCCCAAAACAAGGTGAAAGAGCAGATCTGCATCTTGACAGACAGATAGGGAAAGGACAGAAGGCTCACTGTCATTTACCTTATTAAGTCATATTTGATATTGTGCATCTCTACCTGATAGAATTGCTCTTGCACAGAATGTCATTTTTTTTTCTAAGAGGCACAATAAGCAATATTTTCTGAATGTTTCCCTGTGTCCTCATCTTTTCCAGACTGTTTTTTAACACTAGGGTAGGGTTATCTGACTGCATTTGACAGTCTGTAGTCAGGTGAGGAATTTCAAATGAATTTTCAGACAGGAGGTCAGCCCATGAAGCATCTTGCTGGGAAAGCTGGTGACATAAACCTGCAGGGTATGAATGAAAGCAATCTTGTACCGCAGAGCCAGCAGATGCCACCTAATCAATTACGATGACTTTTGGTATGACCTTTGTGTAAAGGAGTTTGCATTTGTGTCATCATCATCTTTTAGTCCATGGTGTGCCAGGAGCATAAGGGATGAACAACTTAGGAAAGGACTCTACAGAAAATATAGCAAAAAAGGAGGGGAGCTTCTGAGAATTGAATCCAGTGTATGTATGCTTTGGTGCCAAACTTAAACTTTTGTATGGGAATTTTAAAAAGGTATACTTTGCATTCTCAATCAGGCATGATTGTACTTCTAGTGAAGAGTAGTGATTCATGGATCAGGGAGATTAAGTTAAAAAAGCGTTTAAGAAGACAGGTATAAACTATGACAGCTAGTTCATCTGTGCAATATAAACTATATTATTTCATTTAAAAGTAGCCAGGCATGGTGGCACATGACTGTAATCCCAGGGGCTGACAAGGCTGATGCAGGAGGATCACAAGTTTAAAATCAGCCTCGGCAATTTAGCGATGCCCTTAGCAACTTAACAAGAACCTATCTCAAAATAAAAACAAATAAATAATAAAAAGAGCTGAGGATGGATATGGATTCCATAGTTGTGTCCCTGGATTCAATCCCCAGTACCAAAAACAAACATCAAAAATAAACAAAATTAGTGACAGTTTCTACTTCTGAATCTTCTATCTCTACCTCTGTATCCACCGTCTTTTGCCAAAATATTGATTTGTAATAAACAACCACAAAATCTCAGTGGCATGTAATGATACATATTTATTTCTGCTCACAATCATTTAGCCAGCTGGTTATCCAGGCAGAATCTTGGCTGATTTGGATCAGCCTCCATCATGCAACTCTAGCGGCAAGGGAGTGGTGGTAGCTGGCCAGTCTGATATTGCTTCAGTTAGTTTGGCTTATCACTGCCAAACCATGGCATATTTTTCTCCAGCAGGCCAGAACTTGTTCACAAGGAAGTAGAAGTGTATTTGGAGAGTAATGTGTATTTTTAAAAGATCAGTTCAGATTCAAGGGGTGGGAAAATACTGTCTACTGCTGGGTGGGAGGAGTTCTAGGCCATATTGCAAAGGCTTTGGCTACAAAGGGATATAAAATAAAGAACGGAGAATTAAATCAGCTATTACTAAGAATAAAGCATAAGAAACCCTATACTCTTTTTATTGGAGTACTTGAATTAGGAAGAAACATCTGATTCATATCTTTTATTATTTTGAATGAATATCTTCTGGCCTATTGCAATATTCAGGTAATATGTATTGAATTATGTTGGGTAGAGACAGTTACAACTAAGGTATTCATAATCCAATAAAACACAATTTGTACATAAATACCAACAATGCAAAGAATAATACATGCCATTAGAGAGATACACTGACCATTGAGGGATCCAAAAGACATTTCAGTAGAGGAATGTTTGTTATGCTGAAAATGGAGTTGAAATATTTCAAATACATGCAAGGTAAAATATGTTTTAATGTGGAAAAAATGGGAATATTAAGCCTGCCTAAAGCAATAGGAACTAAAAATGTGTCCATCCTCTCATTTCCTACTTTAAGATAAGAAAAAAAGCATAGTAACTATAGTTTTAAATATTGTTAAGAATATTGGTTGCACACCCAAGGAAACTTTTCTCTATTAAATATGGGTCTTGAAAAGCAAGGCAGAAAGTTAGCACAGAAAAAAAAAAGAAAATAGAATTATATTGACATGATTTGAAAGCCCTTGGAAAATTTCTCATACTTCCTCTCAAATGACTGTCATGATCATATATCAGTCATTTCTGAGAATTTTCAGTGGCATTCTGGTGATTGAAGAAACCTCATACACCGTTTGATGCAAGAATTTGTGAGGTTTAAAGGAGATATTTCCTATCTATGAACCACAGAGGAGTTCCACAGTTGGACTCATTTTTGTACAATTGCAAAGTGGCTGGTAGAAAGGACTTTCTTTATCACTCACGGGTATTTAATGTGCTCTATATTCACACCAAACTACTGTTGAATGGCTATGTTTATTTCCTGGATATATTTGGAATTGCCTGGTTATAAGCAATCCCATCTCATCCTGGATACCTAAAAAAGATCTGGAAATTTTGAGAACAATGACTGAAAAAAAAATAAAGCTGTAAATTATAATTTGATAATGAAAGAGACAGAAGGTATGGCTCTTTGTAGGTAATTAACTTCTATGTTTATCATGGCCCTCAAACCTCATTGGTATTGACTAAGTGCTTCACTTTTAAACAAGAAATAGAAGCAAATGGAGATTATATAAGTAGTAAGATACAGCTAAGCTGAATGAAGGTGACTGAAAACTAAACCTTAACTACTGATCAGATAACTCAGAAAACTTCAATGGAAAATGGTTTTGCCATCTGGATATATTCGGTTTCTCTTTTCTCTGATATCATATTTTGATTGGTGTGGAACTTTCCTCTGTCACATTTTGGTTGACTGATTTGTGAAATTTTACACTTTAGATGTATTACACCTTTCCTTCAAGAAGCCCTATTTCTGTTCCAGGATCCAATCCAAGGTCCCACACTACATTGACTTGTTGAATCACTCGAGTCTTCTCTCAACTGCTATGACCCCTCAGTTTTTCCTTCTTTTTCATGACCTGGATGCTTTTATAGAACATCAGTTATGGGGCTGGAGCAGTGGCTGAGTGGTTAAAGCACTTTCCTGGCATGCACATGAGCTCAAACCCCAGCACCATGTACACAACTCTCAGAGAAAAGAAAGCCAGGTGAAGAACTAAATAAAATTGATTCTCTTCTCTCTCTCTCTCTCTCTCTCTCACTTCTTTCTCTCTCTCTAAAAAAAGAAAAAGGAATACCAGTTAGATATCTTGTAGAATATCCATGAATTTCACTGTGTGAGCTGTCTTCCCATGACTATATTGAAGTTACGGATTTGGGCAATGAGATAGAACTGAGGCAGTGACTTTCCCAAGGAGCCACATGAAAATGTCTGGTTGTCAAGTTGTTTTGTGACCAACAAAGTTAAATTTACTCATTAGGTGAAGCTAGTGTTTCCAAGGTTTTGCTGCTGTATAATTAAGTTATTTCCTTTTGTACTAATAAATATTTGGAGGAAAGACTGCTTCATGAGTAGGCTAACATTTCATTTTCCCTTTAACTTTTCTCCGTTAATTTCTTCCATTTATCCTCCAGCCATTACTACTGTGATACTTTAAAGCTGATTTTCTAATTTGCCTCCAATGTTGAACCATTTTATATTTTCACTGACATAGCATATCAATATTATGGTTGTTGTAGAACATCAATAACACCATGCAATTTTTGTGATTTTTGTTTCTAAATTTGAGCTTATAGAGGAATAGTGTATGTTATTGCAATTTTCACCGATATTTTCCTAATCACAAATGAAGTTGAACATTTCAAATGCTTATCTGCCATCTAAATTACTTGTTTAGTGTCTTTCATATTGTTTTCCTATTTTTTTCACATTTATTTGGTTATTATGCAATTCGGAGAGTCCTTTATATATTATTGATCTAAGTCCTTTATCAAATAAATCATTTTAAAGTATGTTCCCATCTTTTTATTCTCTTGATGGTGTATTTCAAAGACAGTATATTTTAAAGTTTCAAAATCTTTTTTGTTTTGATGAAATCCATTCAAATGTATTTTTCTTTTATAGATCATGCTTTTGATTTAGTATCTATAAAGTCTGTCAAATGCAAAGTCACTCATATTTACTTCACAAATTGGCTTGTAGAAACTTAAAATCTTCATCTTGGGCATATGCCACACTGTGAGGTAAGTTTTTGGAGGCTACATGAACAACGTGAGGTTCATATTTTTAATACAGTATCCAAAGGTTCAGGCACCATTTTTCAATACTCTCCTTTCTCCACTGAATTATAATTACCATTTTGTTAAAATTTAATTGTCCTTTTGTACATGGATCTATTTGGGGGAAATGAGTATTCATTGTACTCCATTGAGTCTTCTGTCTACACTACAAAAAATTGTATCAAAACCTCTTGATTATTATAGCTTTATAAGGAATCTTGAACTTAGATGTATGAATCTTCCCACATTTTCTGGCTATTGTTGTTACTTTCTCTTCCCATACAAATTTTAGAATCATCTTGTCAATATCTATAAAAAATGTAGAAAGAATTTTATTGGGATTACATTTAATTTATAGATCAAATTCTTAAAGATATTAGGTTTTCCCATCTGACATTGTGGTATCTCACTCTATTTATGTAGGCCCTCGTTGATTTTAATTGGCATTTTGTAATTTTCAAAACAGATGAAAATTCCAGACAAATTTTAGTGCATTTATAAGTAAATGTTTCTTTTTGTTGTTGTTGTTGTTAGTCATTAAAACTCTATTTCCAGGTTTCTATTATTGATACATAAAAATAAAATTATTTGAGCATTTTGTTTTTTATGTCCTAAAAATTTGTTAAACTCATTAGTTCTATGAGATATTTTGTAGATTCTTTTGGTGATCTTAAATAGAAAATATGTTACTTGTTTATAGTTAGTTTTGTTTATTACCAGTTCATATTCCATTTTTCTCCCACTATATCCTGGCTTTAAATGGTATCTAAAGACCTGATACAAAGTTTCAATATTAAGCACTGTCTTGAGACTAGGCATATTATATTCTAGGCATATACTAAAAAAAAAAATTATCAGCAACTGGATAATTAAAAACATCTAAAATTTATTGTCTCACAGTTCTGGAAGCCAGAATTCCTGAAATTTTCAGAAAAATGAAAATCTCCCCTTGCCTCTCCTAGGTATGGTGTTCATCAACAAACCTTACTTAGCATGTTTTGATTGTAGATTCATTATTCCAGTCTCTGTCTGTGGTGTCATAGGGTCAAGGTGTGTCTATCTCTTTGTCTTCTCTTTCTAGAAATCAGTAATACTGGATTAGTACTGCAAAATATTTTTTGGAAGGACACAATTCATTCCATAATATCTAGTAAAATCAGGAGGGTCTCAGATAACCCTTCCCTCTGCCTCTTCTCCAGTGGAGAAGAAACCTTGCCTGTCAATCCTCCTTACTACAGGGACCAGAGCCTGCATATCTTTGAGTAATGGGTATCAGGTCCCTGCCAGGCTATAGAATTACCCAAGTTAGCCAGTCATATCCTTCCGTTGAAGCCAGAATTCAATGCATCCTCTTGTGACTATGAAGCCTGTCTTTTATGGCCCTTTATTATTCACTCTGTTTCCAAGTTCAGCTCCCATGTGACCCCACTTGTAGGCAGGATCCTGCTCCCAGGGTACGAATATGTCTGTTATCCTGCACCCAGCTGTCTTCATAACTTTCAGACAGAAATCCTCACACATGGAGGGTAAGGAAGAGACTCATGAGGAGTAGGATTTCCTAATTGATGTTCAATTGAGTAGAGGAGTCTTCCATAAAATGTTACTCATGTTTGAGGAAAGCATTCTCCCCTTCATACTGAAGCTAATGAAAATTATAAGCTTTTAGTGGATACTCTTTCTCATTATGAGACACCTTCTTGTCTTAACTTAGGGAGTTGTTATGAATGAATGTTGAATTTTGTCTTGTGCCTTTTCCACATCTATTAAGATGATTAAATAAGCGTATTTAGTTTCCTATTATTTTTCTGTTGTTGTTAAATATGTTTGTTTGCCAGAAAAAAAAAAAAAAAAAGCATTTGGACCTAGAGTTGTGCATGTTGGTAAGTTTCAACTACAAATTCAATTTGTTGGTTACACACAGGAGTTGTATTTCTTGATTTAGTTTTAACAGTTTGTGAATGTCAAAGTAGTGACCTGTTCTAAATGACATGGTTGTAACTGCATTTGCTATTCTCTTATTACCCTTGACTCCTAGTGATGATTCCCATTTCTGCTTTAAGGCAGAAGTGTATTTGTTTCTGTTTTGTTCTTTCTTTCCCTACTTTTCTCAGCCTAGATAATGTAGTTTATTAATTTTATTGATTTTTTTCCCCAAAGAACCTACTTGGATTTTTATTTTCTTAATTAAAAATTTTCTGTATCATTGATTTTTGCTACTATTTTTATTATTTCACTCATTTTGATTATTTTCAATAGAGCTTGTCCTCTTTAGTTTCTTAGGGTGGACTCTAATTACTGAATTAATATGTGTTTACTGTTATAAATTTCCATGCAAACACTATTTTAGATATATCTCATGAATTTTGTTATTTTATCCTCTACTTTTATTGAGTTCAAAATAATTCTAAATTTCTTCAGAGATTTCCCATTTCGTTCATACTTATTTACATTTTTAATAACTTTTTAGTATTTGAGAATTTCCTTAATATCACTTCATTATTGATTTCTAGTTTGATCTATATGATACAAAAATGTTCTCAATATGATATCTATACTTTTAAATTTGTTAGATTTTTTATTGTGAAGTGTATTATCTGTTTTCTATATGCATTGGAGGAGACCATATTTTATTTTTTTGTGGAATAATGTCCCATTAATGTCATTCAGGTCCAGATGGACGATAGTATTCTTCAGGGCATCTGCATACTCACTAATTGACCATATACTTGTTTTATCAATTAATGAAAGAGGATCATTAAAGCCATTAGCTGAACTTCTGTTTTTTTCTTGTTTTTTCCTTTTTTTCCATTTCAATCATTTTTCCAATGTGCTTTGAATTATATAAGCACATCACATATTATTGATGCTATATCTTGAAAAAAGAATCCTTTTCTCACTGTGTAAGATCTCTTTTTAATCACTTGCAGTACCCTTTGCTCCAGAATCTACTTTACCAAATATTCTTATATCTATTTCTGCTCTATTTTGGTTAGTTTTACAGGATGTATCTTTCTTCCCTTTTTACCTTTGCATATTTTTGTCTCTATATTTAATGTGGGTTTCTTGTAGAAAAGACATAGTCAAGTCTTGCATATTTATTCAACTTCACAACTTCAGTCTTTTAATTGGTGTGTTTAGAGTATTTAAATATAATCCTATAATGTAACTACTAATGCTTTTGGATAGAAATCTACAAAAATATCTTAGATGTTTTCTTTCTTTTTTTAGAATTTATATTTAGTTCCTCTTCCTTTCTGCCTCTTGAGTTAACAGATATTTAAATTTCATTTTATGTATCCATACTGTCTTTTTACCTATTTTTAAAATTTTATAATGGGTGGCTGGAGCGGTGGATCAGAGGTTATAATGCTTGTCTGGCATGCGTGAGGACATGGATTCAAACTCCAGCAACAACGTGCACAACAAAATGTCAGAGCAACAAAAGCCACATGAAAAACTAAATAAGAAAATTGATTATTTCTTTCTCTCTCTCTTACTGTCCCTATCTCTTTAAATAAAATTGTAATGGCTTCTTATGGCTAATAATGCACATAGTTATATTAGAATGATACAGTGCTATTTCACATACAATGTATGGAACTTATGAAATAGTCAATTCCTCCATTCCTTCCGTCATCTTACTATCATCATTCATTTCATTTTTCAAAATACTATAAGCACATAATATATTGCTACAGTATTTGTTTTAATCAGTTGCTGTCCTACTAGACAGGAGAAGTATCTAGACTTGTGGGGAGCTACCCACAAGGGGCCCAGTAGGGCTTAAGATAGATTTCCAAGAGCTGAGGGCTGGGCTCTGCTCGCAACCAAGAAGAACAGGGAATTACCACATCAACTTTGAGGAACTGAAGTCTGGCAATAATTGGCAAGTGTGAAAGAGAATCCAGCCTCAGATCAAAATCTCAGTTCTGGACTGTGAAATCCTGGGCAAAGAAGAGCCAAACCAGACTTTTGAGCTCCAAAACTGTGAAATAATAACTGGCTGACATTTTAAACAACTAAGCTTTTGGTGGTTTGGTATGCACCCACAGAAAACTAATACAACAACAATTTGTTTTGCTCTCAATTATTCCATTAACGTTGCTCTTCATTTCTTCATATGGATAAATCTGTTGCATCTCTTTGTAGTTTATTTTTTTTTTGGAAGTACTTTAATATTTCTATTTTGTTTAAAGGTAGTGCCAATTTTAATAATTTTATTATTTACTTTGTATGATTGTGTGTGTGATCTGTTTCTCATCCAGCCTCAGCTTATGATGTTTTTGAGCTAAAATCTGGAGAAAGATTGTGTCTTACTGGTCACTAGTGGATCAAGTCTTTACAGCATGACAGGAGTTTCTGTTATCCTGGTAAAGTCTCAGTTTTAGGTCAGCACCAAGACAGTGGGTTTCAAAGGCATGTTTCAAAGGTGAGGTTTCAGTGCTTAAACCTTCCCCATCTCATTCATTTCTGACACTCCCTCAGGAGTAGAGGCTTTTATTTATTTATTTATTTGTCCTATTTTGCACAACTATTTTCTTCTCTTAGTTGGCAACAGGATGTGTTTAGTGGATTGTGAGCAGCAAGATTTGCAACCCTTCCACAGTTTAGGGGAAGAAGTGAAGTGTCCCCACGCAGTTTTCAAATCCCTCCCCCAGGGGCTGTTTTTCCCTCTGGAAGACTGCACCACTGGGGATGTTGTCAGCACTGTCAATGGCTCATGTTTGGTCAGCCACCAGCAGTTATCAATCACCCTAGGCTAGCCAGTGTCCAGCTGTGTTCTGCCCAGGTAAGCTCTTTCTCTTGTCTTGGTTCTCCTGCAGGGCATTTCACCTCCTAAAACTTTGGGTCAGTTGGTTGCCCTGCAACTTCAGCTAAGAGACAAGAAAAATGGTAAACTTACTTTGTTTTGTTTCTTTCATACAAGTTTGGAAGGAATAGTCTACTCAGTTGCCAAAATCATTTATCTTTTCTTTTAAAGTAATTGAAAGGCCCTTGGATTGAACATATAAGAATCATATAAAAAATATATGTAGGACAAGATAGCAAGCATTTCCACTCTCACCCTGTCCTGAAAGATTTTTATTTTTTCCCCTTTTTTAATTCATTCTGCCAGGAGACTATAGTATTAGAAAAATACTTGATAAACCATGATCCTTAGACTACTGTGTAATATTGTTCGGAATTCTGTCTGGGCACATAATCAGTAGATTCATTATCAAGTGCCAGGGTGACAACGGCCACACCTTTACAGCATGGAGCAGAATTCTGCTACTTTTTATCTTGATGAACTTGAAGCTGTGTTGCAAAGGCATGCAATTTCCTCCACCTGCCTATCTTGTAATTCGGATTCTGTGTGATCCAGTTGCTTGTGACATCAGATCCTTTATCTTTCGTTCAATATTCACCTTGTGTGACACCTCTTCACAAAGAAAAAAAAATAGTCAAACAGCACAGCTGGAGTTAATAAACTGAAGAAGGATGCCCATTACCAGTTACAGACATTTCTGTTGTTTGGGGTTTTCAGTATTTCATTATCTCTGCATCAGCACCAGTATTCTCACAGCTGAGAAGCCATCAAAACAACGCAGCTTGAAATGATAAATGAAAGGAATATAACAACTTCAGCACTGAACATTTGATTCTCTAGACTTTTTATTTATTTATTTACTTTGCAAGGCTGCATCTGTTTATTTGTACACTTTCTTTGTTGTCAGTCACATTCCACCACTCAAATGGTTCATCTGAATGTGATGGTGGGAACGTTTCATCATTCTTCCTCATTAAAAAAAAGAAACGTGTGATAGTCTCAGTGAATTGGACTGTCTGCCATTTCAATTTTCCAAACAAATATCTTGAGACAGGGAGCAAAAGAAAAAGGTGCTGCAATAACTTTCAGAAGATGTGTGCATCTGTGTGCTTGTGTGCTCTGCATTTCTCTGTCTGTGTGTTGTTTGTTTGTGGGCCAACTTCATATTCAAAAGTTGTGGGAACTCTGCCTTCTTCTACAGTCTTTTGCACTCATACAACACCACACTGGCTTCCAAGCTTGAATGGATACCTGTTTTAAGTGGCCCTGTTCCCCTCCTTAGTGCCATTGCCTATCAGCATAATCAGTCCTTTGCCTAGCATATCAAAACCCACCTCTCTCCCTTGCCTCACTCTTCTCATTGGGCAAAATTCCTACTCGAGCAGATCCATTTTTCTATCTGCTGACCATTGGCTTGCAGCTGAACATGTTCCTGGGATCTTTCTTGTTCCTCATGTTACTGAAGGGTACAAAAGCATCATGAGCTGTGTACACCGTGGACTCTCTATCTGGCCCAATAGTTGGTACCCAGTCCCCTGACCTACTCGTTTGCCATTTCTCCTGGAAAAGTGTGTCACATCTTGTTCATGTTCTTCAAAATTCCAAACTTCTCTACTGTCTCCATTCTTGTAGATTTGCTTTCTACTTCTCTGCAAAGGTTAACACAACTTCTGAAAGGTCACTTCCACATCCATCACCTACTAGTATCTGTATTTGCATCCTCTTCTCTCTCAACATACATGAACATTTTCTGTGCTTATATAAAGGAGTCCCACTCTTGTACACTATAAACAATTTCCATTTATTCTAATAATCTATGAACTCTTTTATATCATCAGTGATAACCTCTCTTCTCTATCTTTCCATTAGTACACAAACTTGCTTTCTTTTAAAAGTAGCTAAAACAAAATCCTCTTGGCCTATTTTCTCTCCATCCTCCAATGGAAACTTTTAAAAAGAATTCCCTGTTCTCACTGATTCTGTTTCCTTTTCTACCACTCTCTTGCAGATGCACTCCAAAAACTATTTGACCTATCACTGGAACAAACTACCTTCTGAAGCTCACCAAAGATGTCTCTACTTTGAAAAGCTAACTGATCAATATACCATCCCAATATTGCATGCATATATGGAGCATTTGACATAATTGATCGCTTCCTTCTACTAGGAACATACGTTTAGCATTTCACATAATTGATCATTTCTTTCTTCATGAAACTTTCTCTTTGAGTATATTACTGAATGGTACACTAGCTTAGTTTCCTCCTTACACATCAGACTTCTTTACATTTCATCTATTTCCACAAAAGCATGAGGCTAGAGTGCCTCCTCAACACTCCTGTGGTACATTCAGTATTATGTGATTTTCATCCATTTCCATAATGATAAGTAAGTGCTGTAACTCATGATTTGTGCTTCTAGCCAGATACCTCTTCTAAACTCTCAACTCTTTGTGCAATAGCCTCTTCCATAATTCCATTTAGTAAAATAACTTAACATATTGAGACATAGTGCATTCAACTTTGAAGTCCCAATTTCCCTTGAATCCATTCCCTCTTCAACTCAATGAAGAGTGCTCTCTTTTTTGGTAGTTACTCAGACTGAAGCCCTACAAGTCAAGACATCCTTAACTCTTCTCTTTTCCTCATAATCTTTATCAATTCATCAGGACATGGTACTAGCTAAAATCTCAAAATATATTCAGAATCCCAAAATTCTCACCTCTTTGACTATAATTAGTCTGGTCTGAATCACCCTGTTTTCAAACAAGTCTTTCTACTTCTACTTTTCAGGATTTGGGGAATTTTTTATCCACCTTGATAAATTTCATTCAAGAATGAAAATGTCAATAAATATGCTTTCTCCTGAAGATTAAGTCTGTTATGTTTTAGTGCCCTGTGTGATTCAAATTATTTGCACATAAAGGGGCAGGTGTCAGGTGTCAGGTGTCTGCCATAAACTTCAAACAGTATAACTTCTGTCAATCAGTGGGGTTTCATCTTCACTTTTGATTTGACACAATTAACGCTAATTGCTGAGGACCTATTATGAGTCGAAAATGATCGTAGGTAATGGGGCTCCAGCCACAGCCATTTCAAAGCCCCTGACCTCAAATATTTTCAGCCTTGAGCATGTTATAAACTAATAACTAGGTAAATGTAATGGGAAGTGATAAATAAAAAGTCCAATGGAAATCTACTGGATCCCCACTTAATTGAGTTTTGGAGCGACAGAGGCAATCTATAATCCCCTGAATTCAACTTCTCTGTTTTTGTTCAAATTTCAGGAAGATAAATATATGTGATTTTTAACCCCTAACCTCAATAATCTATAATTTTTTGAAACTTTTAAGTGGAGAAAAATCAATAAAATGGGACTCCTTTATTACATATTTATAAAATACTAGTATATAAAATTTACTTATTAAACTGGAACAATTTAAAATAAATAAACTGGAACAATTTTTATTTTATATTTTGCATTTATTTTCCATCATCTTTACAATCTTTTGTGACTTTATTTTTATTACTCAAGGTGTTCTACAACTTCTTCGCACCATGGTACAAATGTATGAATACAACTATCCAATAACTTCTTGTGGGAGACAATATCAGAGAAACTAAATTAATCCAATAACTCATAAACAAAGATTGAGGTTTCAAAGAAATATAATAAAACAAAATCCTCTGTATCATGATTTAATCTCTTTGATGAAGGTGGCATTTGAGACTGTGTTGTGCTGTTTTCTTCAGACTGTGTGTTCAGGTGCCTATAACACAATTCTGGTTTGTGGAACTTGGAACAAAAAAATAATAATGTGTAGTTCACAGAGTATCACATGAGTACAGACACAGTAAGGGTATTCTGATGTGTACTTTTGTACTTGATGAAGCCCTAATTTAAAATATGCTGAAACTTTTAAAAATAGTATTTTAACAGTATATTTAATAACAGCTACTTATTTTAAACTATAATTTCGGGCTGGAGCAGTGGCTCAGTGGTATGGCACGTACCTTGCATGCGTGAGTACCCAAGTTCAAACCCCAGCACCATGTATACAGCGAACTCTCAGAGCAGCAAAAGCCACATGAAAAACTAAATAAAATTGTTTCTCGCTTTATCTCTTTCTCTCACTGTCCCCTGTCTATTTAAAAAAAAAGTATAATTTCATTTTAGTAACCAAATTATATTTGACCATAATTAAAGAACATGACTTTTAAATAACATTTAAAAATCATAGTTATAACAGATCTATGACATTAAAAGATAAAGGGAAATCACACAGATGAAGGTCACTGAGGTTTTTCAAACTTATCCTTTTGAAAAGCTTTCAATCTACCTTAATATAAATGAACTTAAAACTTAAATACTTTATTCAATGTGCTTGCAGAAAGAGGCAAAAATATAGTCTATAATTCTAAAGTTGTTACTTTTCTTAAATGCGTCAAGTGAAAGAAATTGCAATGTCACTACTTTCTGTGGCCCTGAATTAAGGCATTTTATCTATTTTTCTAATCGCATAATTGTACATATCTGGGAATGTTTGCCTATGAACAGAAAAGTGGAGTAAATTATCTTTATAAAAGTATATGAATTTAGTACTACATGCTAAGAGTTCTGGAAGAGGAACCAAGAAATCTGCCTCCTATGTCCCTTGGAAAGAATTATTGTGTTGGCTCTGTCTCTGTTTTACTGTCATTCCAAGAGAGATATTCAACTCAGACATCTGAAAGAAAGGAGAGGGCCTATTATATGTCAGATATGGTGCTAGGCTTCTCGGGAGATGCTAAGAGGATTATACACAGTCCTTGGATGGTAGATTTCCTAATGTCCTGGGAAATATGAATGCACTGAAAGGTGTCTGTTTCAAAAGTAGAGACTGCATACAAATACCGAGGATCCAGGACATTAAGGAACAGATGCTGCATGGAAGCCCTCCAAAGCTCTTCCTTTAAGTGGGCATTCCCAGCCTCCCTTGCAGCTAGATTCCCTCAGAGCCTGAGTGTGGATTTAATCAGAATAAGACAAGGTGAAGCAGCAGTAGATGCGGAATCCATCAGCTTTGGAGAGGCATTGACAGTTGAGGAGTGAGTGGTGTGACCCTCAGTACCTATGCATCACCACTATGGTGAGTCTTCACTGGAACCCATGCAGTGCAGTGTTTTTTTTTTTTTTATTGGTGCATTATAGTTTAACATAATGAAGGGATTTGTTGTTACACATTCTTACACACATATATTATAACAATAGAAGTTGGTCCCATTCCTTCCCCAGCATTTACCTCCCCCCATTCTCCCCCTCCACAGTCTCTTTTCTCCATTGATCTCATCCCAATTATACACACACACACACACACACACACACATATATATATATATATATAATGAGGAGGAGATCAGTGGAACAAATGATAAATACATTCAAAAATCTTTTCTCCTAGTCAACGAAAAGGACAAAAGTTATTGTCTTTATACATTCAAACATGTTAATATCTGGAATACCTTTGGTTTCAAGATATAGAAAACATTATTTAAACTTGTCTAAGTTAGGATGCATTTTTTGACTGTATTACTAAAATGTTCTTAAACAGTGACAGCTTCAAGAATGATTAAATCCAGGTCTTCAAATGTCATGGTTAGTACTGTTTTTCTGATTTCCTTTTTAGAAGAAGAATGTTTACTGTGTGACACTGCATATTGGATATATATAATTTGCTATTGATTTTTATAGGGCCTCACAACTGAGTTTACCTTGAGTCTCAGAGGAGACTTGGACTTTCACAGCACTTTTGGACAATGCTGAAACTGTTAGGAATATGGTATCTTGGAAGTATCCTCAACATATTTTGCTGTTAGAAGATGGACATGAACTTGTGTGGGTCAGGGATGAAATGTGACAATTTGGATTCGGAGGCCCCCTGCCTCCGAATCTGTTAATGAAGGAATATTCAGAGGTAAAATGATCAGATCATGAGAGCCACAATCTTATCAGTTCATCCTAGTTTGAATGGACTGACAGGCAGGTGACTGTAGCAGATGGGGCATGGCTAGAGGAAGTAGATCACTGCAGATGTACCCCAGAATGGTTGTTCTTACCTGTGCCCCACCCCTGCTTCCTGACCCCAATGAACTGAGCAGATTTCTTTTGCAGGACCCTTTTACCAGAATGTGCTGCCTTACCTTGGATCCAAAGCTATGGAGTTGGCCTTCTGTTATAGTTTAGATAGGAGGTATCACCCCAAAAGCTCACATCTGAGACAATGCAAGAACTCTCAGAGGTGAAATGAAGGTATTATGAGAATCCTAACCTAATAGTCGAATTGATCCCCTGATATGGATTAATTGGGTGGTAACTGTAGGCAGGTAGGGTGCATCCAAAGGAATTACATCACTGGGGTGTGCCTTTGGAATTTAGTGTCCTTAGTGAGCAGAGCCAAGACCTGAGTTGTTTTCCTCTGCTATGACCTTCTATAAAAATGTTCTTCCTTATCTCAGACCTACAGAAATGAAGTCAGCTGTCTATGCCCTGTGACCTCTAAAGTGGTAAGCCAAAAATAGATAAAATGGATTTTTTTTGTTTTGTTTTGTTTTTACTTTTAAGTTGTTATTATCAGCTCTTTTAGTCACAGCAACAAAAAGCCAACTAAAGCTCCATTTATGGACTAATATTTTTGAAATTGTGAGCCCCAAATTATACCAGAATATCTGACAAGAACAACTGAGAGGAAGAAAGTTTATTTTAGCTATCAGTTCCAGAAATTTAGTCCTTTGTCAGCTGAGAACATTGCTTTGGGCCCAAGTGAGACACCACAGCATGGTCAAAGGGCACAGCAGAGTGAAGCTGCTCAGGACATGGTAGATGAGAAGCAGAGGGTGGGGAAGAGGCCACAGGTAAGATAAGCACTCCCAGGGCAGCCCTCAAAATGACCCACTTCCTCTAGCCATGCCCTACCTGTTGGTTACCAGCAGTCAGTCCATTCAAGCTAGGATGAATGGATTAGGTTGCAGCTTCCATAATACAAAAATTTTACCTCTGAATATCCCTGCATTAGCACAAGAGTTTGAGGGGAATATCCCATATCCAAACATGACAGTATACACAAATTAGAAAATTATTTAAAAGGCCCAGGTTTCCGGGAATAAATGCCATCTGCAACAAGAGTGTCTAACTGCACCACTAAGGTAGTTAGTGACCCTGGGAGTTAAAAGTGCAGACATCAGCACCTTGGCAAATTAGATTGTTCACTACAATATAGGTGACAAGTTACTTGCCATGGGACAAAAGGGTTGGCAATTCCAAGACTGCATGTCAGTTAGGGTTCTCCAGAGGAACACAGCAAACAGGATGTGTGTATGGATGATTATGAAATGGGATTTATTACCTCGACTTCCACGATCAGAACCTGGATGATCCCAGATGAGCTGAATGCTTGCTACACAGTTGGAGGAACCAGCAGCTGCTAGGTTCCAGAAGATGGAGAGTCAGAAACAGTGGTGCAGCTCCAGTCCAAGACAGAAGGCCTGGAAGTTCCCTGAAGAATCACTGGTGAGGCTCCATGTTGGAAGATGAAGAAATTGGTGATGTCCCCAGATGATGGCAGGAACTTTCATAGTCACACAAGAAGAATCTTGCTTGGAACACTGTAGCTTCCTCCTCTTGCCTTTGGTTCATCTGGGCCCCCATCCTATTTTATGTCACCCACCTACTCTTACGTGGTTCTGCCTCCCTCAGTTTTCTGTCCTATGTGCCAATTGTCTCTTACTCCTTAGCATCTCTCAATACAATTAAATTGACAATCCATATTGACCATCACTGACTGCTGTACACGTATACCACAATATAGCAAATAAATGGATGGAGGCGGTAGCAGCTAGGTTTCACACTGGTAAAGTGAGGTTGCCAGATAAGCTAGGGTGTTGGGCACTGTGCAAAAGACAAACGCTGCACCGGATGCCATGACACTTCTTCTTCTCCTCTTAAGTTTCCTCTTTCATGCTTTGTGCACTCTGAGCAAAAAAGAGCACGCACCTGAGGGCTGCTTCCTCTTTCTTTCTGTATCCCTTTAAACTACCTTCCGGTTGGTGATAGCTGACAACACCAACACAGCAGTCCCTCATTGGCTGGGATAAGCCAGTCTGCCACTTCACCATTGGTTCCTTGGCTGCCTCCCCTCCCTATAAAAATCTGTGTGCCTTGGAAATAAACAGATTTTGAGCTGCCATCCGCTGTGTGTGACTGACTCATTTCCCCGGCCAAGAGGGAAGGGATCTCCAATGAGGGGGATCCGGATTTCGGCCAAGGCACTCACCCTCCTGGTCAGCCCTTGGGGGACAATCCAGCTGGTCCAGATTGTCCCGCCCACCCTCAGGGATGCCTGGGGTAGTGACACTAGGGGAGGAGACTAGAATGATCCCTGTAATGCTAGATTAGAGTCGGAGCATCGCTGAGAACTCATGTTTAGCTAACCTAGTTACACATAGTTAGAATAGGGTTATAGATGCATATATGCGTGACTTAGTACACTGCCATAGATAAATATCTCCCAGTCATAGTGCACATGCCTAGCCCAGCATCTAGATATTAATTTCCAACATCATTCTGCAAAGGAAACATGCCTGGTTAAAGAGATGGCTGATTCTAGGAACACAAGACTGAGTTTGCTTTGTTTTGTGGTACCAGAAAATAAGGAAGTACTAAGAAAACACACACACACACACACACACACACACACATACACACAAAATTATGTGACTATGCCAAATGGGCACAAGAACCAAGAGAATGATTCTGAAATATTTAAAGCAAAATGAATACATAAATACATCAGCAAACAAAATTTTTGCCATTACTTACACTGGAAAATAAATAGTTATGCATCCCTACTGATATAAATAAGTGAATAAAAGAAAATAAATTATAGTGAACAGACAAAACTCTGATGTTGACAAATTCCAGATAAACTGTGTATTACTCAAGGCCTAGTGCATGCTGTGCAAGTACTCTTTCACTGAGTTACGCCCCCAGAGAGAGTATTGCTTCTTAATGGAGGGAGAGCATAATCTTTATGTGCATAAATTTAGAGAATTCCTCCTAAAGAGATTGATATTGTTGGGGCAGAAGGGCAAAAGTAACCTTACTAGTCCAGAAAACTGATAAATACTCCAGGTAATGAGCATCAACATCAAGAGCAGGAATCATGTTAACAGTACCCATGAAGTGCCACAGTGGAAATGGCACTTCACTTCTGCAGTTTTCTTCCCCAAACCTACAACCCTGGTTTCATCATGAGAAAAATCATCAGAGAAATTCCAGAAGATGAGTATCTTCCCATACACCTGGCCAGTACTCTTCAAAACTGTCAAGAACATCAATAAAAAAAAAAGTCAGAGAACTGTCACAGGTTAAAAGGAGCCTAAGGAAACAGAGACAAGTCAATGAAATGATTTATTGCAACCTGAGTGAAATCCTGAGAAAGGAAAATGATATTTGATTTAAAAATCAAAAAATTAAAAAAAAGAAGAAAAGAAAAACAGTGAAAAGTGAATTCTAAGAAAAATGCAATATGTCAATATTTATGAGATACAGTTGCAAGATACTGAATAAACTATACTGCATGTCTTTACAAAAATGTAAATATTTAATGCTATTGTCAATAATATCTAAAAATAACAAGAGGTGGATAGAAACGGAAGAGATGGGGAAATGATGGAACTGAGTTAAAGCATGGTGCACTCCAAGTGTTTGTAAGTTTGTCACTATACATACTATAGTCATGCATATAAAAAATGTTCTTCATAGATGTAAGAATTATGTCACTGTACTTGGACATTTTAGGAAAAATGTAGGACCAACAAAGAGAGGCAAGGGATCTGGGGAACAGGTGGACGGAGGTAGCGGGTTGTGGGGGGTGTATTGACCAAATTGTATTGCGGTATTATGTGCATCTATAAATATGTGTCAACAAATCCCATCATTATGTACAACTGTAATGCACCAATAAAAAATAAGATAAAATTGGGAAATTTGAATTAATTGTGGACTTCAATGAGAATATACCCATATTGGCTCACAAGTTGTCATGAATATACATACCAATGTCAGATGCTAATAACTGAGAACTCTGGGGAAAGGCTGGAAGAGATGAGGAAGATTTCTGTATATCCTTTCAATTTATCTACAATTCTAAAAGACCTATAAAAATAAAGTCTGTATTTTAAAATGCGAAGAGTTATAAGAAGGATTTTTATTGTTATAAATATAATTTAGCATTATTGGTTCTATTTCAAAGGATCTTTGATAAAGAATGTGGAGAGTAGAAGGTTAATATTTTCAAATGTTAGTATTTTAATATCAGCACTATTTATAAATGTATACTTGTGTATTCAAATTTAATTACCTTTAAATGTATAAAATTCCATATTATTCCATATTATTAATAAATATATATGCATATATGTGCATATATACACATATAAATATGCATGCACACACACAGCCATATGTGTTTTTCAAAATAAAATCCTGACTATTCATAATATACTTGTATTTGTACCTGCTTGCTTCTTTGTACTTCAAGACATTAGTCCTTCTATTGTACATACACATTAAATAAACACACTCGAATTTTTTAAAAAAGAGGAAGTTTATAACTTGTCCACTGTCAATATGTAATTAGTAAGAGAGTGTTTAAAAGATAAAGGAAAGGTCCACACTGTGTTCCTTTTCATCACACCTCACTACCACCCTTAAAATCTCACATATTGATAACAATCCAGCATCAAGTGAAAACAAAATATTGATTTGTTGAGGGAAAAATTGGCCTGCAAACTCCAAGGCTAAAATACAATTAAGCCTCTCATAAACAATCAGGAAAACTTGGCAAAGGTTCAGAAAGTATGAAGATTCTCTCCAAAGGCCTGGTTAGGAAACAGTTTTGAGACACTTAAAAGAGAGAAAGAACAGAAAGATACTCATAAGCAAAGCCAAGGTTAAAGAACTTTACAATTTACTGAAGATATAATAGAAGAACAAAACTAAAAGAGTGAGTCAAAATGTCTCTCTTTTGAATCTTTCTCAGTTGCAATTTAAATAAATTTTAAATACAACAAAATAAAAAGGTATTGGAGGTACTTTTTAAAATAATTTTTATAAACGTAATTTAAAGTGAAAGATTAAAATTTGTTGATCAGCCTCCTATATTTTATATCATTGTTTTATTATGTACCTTGATCCTTACAGCAAATTCTAGGGAAAATTATTTTCTTATTTAATGACAACCAAAAATGTAAGTATTTAAAACAAAATATTTCTGTGTCATTTGAGTTCCCCAGGAAGCAGATATAAAATGTAATGGTATAAGAGAATTTTATGTGAGAGAACAAAAGACTACAGAAGTTTTGATCTGGGAAGACCTTTAGTCCTTTATGTAGACCTCATGTTTGTGAAAGGAAATCGAGGAAAGAGGAGGATTGGTTAAAGAATGCTTCAAACTGAGATGCAAACATGGAAGAGTCTCATTCACTCCACATGAGGCTTTAGGACAGATTTCCCATTAGAGGAGACACCTGTTGACAGAAATGCAGGGATCCTGGTACATCCATCTTGTTCAGTCACAGCCTGGGTACCCAATCTCAGGCTGCAACTGAGGCAGGTTCTGAAGGTTCAGCTAGAGGCCATGGATGAACAGGCTCCTGGCACACATACAAGAGGTGCATCTTCTTGGCCACATAGTCTACCCTGTACACTGCGAGAATCCTCCTCCCCATAAATGCTTGAAATGCAGCACTTCCCTGGGTCCCAGTTAACCTCTTCCTGGCAAAGGGATTATTAATTAGATAAACCCCAGCTCCTATTTCCGTAGTTGGTTCAGGAGTACAACCAGTATTCATCTTTCTTCTCCACGATCAATGGAAATATCCCTCGTACTCAACTCCCATCTGCAAATCTCAGTGAAATAACTGGTTATATAACTCAAAGCCTCAGAGTCCAAACTAACAACATGGGGGGATGGTTGACTTGTCTATTTATCGGTACAATTGTGCAAAGCCTGCCAAGAGGCCCCCAAGAGTTCTACAACATTGCTCCCAGCCACAAGCCTCCAGCTCCCTCAGAATCCTCTTTTATCTGGGTGTGGTGGCACATGCCTGTAATCTCAACAGCTCAGGTGCTGAGGCAGGGGATCAAAAGTTCGATCCCAGCCTCAGCAATTTAGCAAGTCCCTAAGCACCTTAGTGAGACCCTGTATCAAAATAAAAAATAATTTAAAAAAAAGTCTGGGGATGCAGCTCAGTGGTGAAGGCCCCTAGGTTAAATCCTCAGTACCATAAAAGCAGAAAAATAAAAATAAAAACAAAAAAGCAGAAATTTTTTTGTCCTGTGCCTCTGGACACAAAAAAAGCCAAAGTGCTTCGGTTAGCTGTTGTAACTTGTAGTGTGATGGGTTCCTCGTTGAACGGAAACCATCAAGAGTATTCTTGGTACATCCAAGACAGTAAATGCAAAGATCATTGATGTCATTGGAGAGATGATAAGTGGAACTATTCCACTTACCATCAATCCAGTCCTTCCTTCCTTCCTTCCTTCCTTCCTTCCTTCCTTTCTCTTTTTCCTTTTCCTCTCCTTTTCTTTCTTTCTTTTTTTTTTTAAGTACTAGGGATTACACCCCAAGGTGCTTTACCACTAAGCAACATCCCAAGCCCATACAATATTTTATTTTGAGACAGAGTTTCACTAAGTTACTGAGACTCTCAGTAAATTGCGGTGTCTGGTCTTGAACTTTCAATCCTCCTGGCTTAGCGTCCTGAGTTGCTGGGGTTACAGGTGTGTGCTGCCATGCCAGGTAGTTCTTGATTTCTGTAACAATCTCTTTTGCTTGGGAATATATGAAGTCTCTGATTTTATATGTATACTGAATTCTGAAGAATGGCTGCTCTTACTCACAGTATTATGGGCTTTCAGTTCAGATTTTAGTGTCTTTAGCAGCCAAATGCTGCATTAGTCTGGCACCTGTTAGACAGTGTGATATGTGACTTGATCGGGGAATTTTAATGTATAGACCCACTTCTGTCTCTCTCTCAGACCTGGAAAGATGCTATATACATCGATATTTGTGACCAGTGACATGCATTTTTTGAGTCCTACTAAGAGAAAAAACAGTGTAGTGCAATTATATAAGTTTCTGTACAATAGTCAGAGAATATTTCCAAAACCGAATGCATTGCGGCTGGCAGATTCCTGGTAGAAAGTGAGGGCAGGCCTTTCACAGTTGAGAGCTGAGATGAAACACTGTTAGATGTCAGAGTCTCACTGAGGATTGCCTTGCTGGTGTCACTTGATGCAATTTGGACAGTGTTGTGGGGTCCTGATGCACCTGCAGCTGTTGACATCTTAAAAAGGGATGCCTTACAGTGTTCTCTGTGGAAGTTCTGAGTGACACCGGACGCAGCAGGTCGGAGGAGGGAGGTAGAGGGGGGTGCTGGGGAGATATTGACCAAATTGCATTGCTGTATCATGTGCATCTATATAAATGTGACAACATCATTAGGTACAACTATAATGCACCAATTAAAATAAGTAAAAAATAAAATATAAATAAATAAACAGTATCACTAGGGATAAAGAATAATCCTAAGTAATAATATCATAACAAAAATAAATTTAGATCACATTTCTGATGACCAAATCCAAAGGAAAAGTATAATGTCCTTGTATTGTTAAAAAGAAATTTTCCAGTCATTTCTCCCAAATATAAGAATACATAACAACAAATTCTTTCACTATATGACTATGTTCTGCCACTGAAAAAGGAATAAATAAATAAACCTTTTTTAAAAAGTGGATGCCTTAAATTTCGAAGGATTTCTTATTTTCTGAAGTCAAAAATAGCTATGTAAATTCATTAATCAATTGCTAACCCACGTTTCTTTCAAGACCTTATTATAAAATTGATTCACTTTTGCCTGAACAAGAAGCATACTTTTGTTGTTAGTAGATCAAATTCACATACCGACCAGACTTCAAAACATTATACTACTTTTTAAAAAGTATTATAAATACCTCTCTTTTTTCTTTTGGTACAGATGATTGAAATTGAACCCATGTCTATTCAACCTTTGAGCCAGATCCCCAGACCTTTTTATATTTTATTTTGAGACAAAGTATCACTAAATTGCTTAGGGTGTCTCTAAATTGCTGAGACTAGCTTTGAACCTATGATCCTCCTGCCTCGGCCTCCCAAATTAGCTGGGATTACAGGCATGGGCCACTATGTCCGGATTATAAATAACTTTTAAAGAACAGAACTATGTGTGGTAGGATCCACTGGAGCATTAAAGCAATTTCGACAGCTTGTTAAAAGCCCAGTTGATAACTCCAGTACAATGAGAAAATAATGAGTATATGAACATTTTTACCTAAATGGTTTTCATAAGGCAAAAGACAAATTTGCAGAAAGAATCACAATAATGAAATATGCTCCATTCTGAATTTTACAGAGAAAACGGAGTTCTCAGTAGGGGCATATATTACATGCATTGCATTTCTTGTCATTATCTGTTATTTTCTGTACTTATTTGGTATTCAAGAAAATAAATTTCTCTACTTTGGAGTCTATATGTGTATCTTTGTTAGAGAAGCTAGACGTGAATTTGAAACAGGACTTTTTAAGTCCCCTCATTGCACTAGAACTGCTAAGTCATACCAGCAACAGACAGATTAGAACCACACTTGAAATGAATTTCAGTGTAAAACTCTCTTCTTGATGCTTCTGCAGAGAATATAGAATATATTCTAGAGAGTTCACAAAAATTCATATTCAGAATTGGTTACATTTTTTTCTTCAGTGTATTTAAAATATCTCCTGCATTGTTTCCTGGGCTTTTTAACTTGCAAAACATTTGTTATATGTCTATTTTTAATGCCCTCAAGGTAGTCAACATTATATCTTTCAGAAGCAAATATAAATATCTCTGTTTTCAAGACCATGGCTAATTGTAGAGTTACTAATTTAGAATGAGGTTCAATTATGTCTACACAAAATAATTATAAATATTTATAATTCTTTGAAGTAAATGTTGGTGTATGTATACTGAATGTGAACTCACATATATATTCATTTTAGCTGTTCTCTCCCTCTTGTCAGAAATTATCACACCAAGAAATATATCCATTTTAATTGTGTCATTTTTGAATATATTTTAAAAATAAAATATGTGGTAATTTTTTGTTCTGCAAAAATATAAATACAAAAAAAAAATGACTGGCCAAGTTGTGCAGTTACAGATGACCTTAACTTCAAAGCATTATGCATTATGTCAGGATAAATAGAAATGACATCGTCATCATGATACTACAAAGGATCATCTTAAAACTGAGAAAACGTTCTCAGAGAGATCAAGTGACTTGAAAGAGTTTAAAACTGTTTTTTTAAGACAGAGAGAGAAAGAGCGAATCAATTTTATTTATTTTTTTCATCTGGCCTTTGTTTCTCCAACATTTATTGTATACGTGGACTTGGGTTCAAACCCCATGTCCTTACATATGCCAGGCAAGCGCTCCAACTCCGACTGCTGAGCCACTGCTCCAACCTCAAAACTATTGTTTTATAAAGCAAAATCAAGAAATCAAGTGCTAGTTTTCTTTCTTTTTCTTTGTTTGTTTGTTTGCTTGTTTATTTAGTTATTTATTTTTGTTGGTACTGGGGATTGAGTCCAGGGTGCTTTACAACTGAGCCATATCTCTAGCCCATTTTATTTTTTATTTTGAGACAGGGTCTAGCTAAGTTGTTTAGGGTTTCACTAAATTGCTGAGGCTGGCTTTGAGCTTTTGATCCTCTTGTCTTAGCCTCCTGAACTTCTGTGACTACTGAAAAACGCTATTTTTCTAATTTCAATTTCATAGGACATTATCTTTGCAAAATTAAAGAACTAAACATATGATAAATCCATCTTTTCTGCCTGGGCCATTGTCGTGTTCTTAGGTTTTGATTTTTGTTCTTTTTTTTTTTTTTCTTGTTCTTATTTGCAAAGGATTGTGGTGAATTTATTGAAGGTCGTTAATTCTGGATATAGAGGAGACTATTGAAATTTATAGGTCTAAAAATCTTGTCATGCACTTTTACGACTAAAGAAATTGAATGAACTTTTTTAAAAGAAGCCTAGGGTAGGCATAAGAGTTGAGGATATTAGACCGTCAGAACAGGGAAGTATTATATTTCCCAAGGGAGCAAATCTTTGGGCAAGTGGATCAACATACCTAGAAGTGTTCTGTGACTCAAATTAAGGAATTGTTTTATAAAATAAGAGAATCTGGGGGTGGAATTGTCTTTCTCAAGAGGTATTCTTTTTTTTTTTTTTAAGAGAGAGGGACTGTAAGAGAGAGAAGAGAGAATCAATTTTATTTAGTTTTTCATGTGGCTTTCACTGCTCCAACACATAATTGTGTATGTGGTGCTGAGGTTTGAACCTGCATCCTTGCACATGCCAAGCAAGTGCCATAACTGCTGAGCCACCACTCCAGCCATTCCAGCCCCTTAAAACGTATCCCTTAATAGATTTTTCAAGCAAAAACTGCTTGACCTTCTGGCAGAGATCTCATAAGAAAAATAACAACAACAAAATTATTTGTGCAGTAAGTATAAGACTGGATTTTAAGGCCACTATGTAGCTGCTGGAACAATTTGTTAGACTCTCAAAATGTTAGAGATAAAAGAAACCTTGAAAAAAATTGCTTTTACTCATCTCACTTAAAGATGGAACTTGGAACCATGAAGTCAATTCGTCTGCTTAATATCATGAAATAGATTGTTTATTAGCAAAATCATAAATCCTTGAACTGAAAGGAAAGATATAGAATTCTCAGGTCAATTGAACCAATAACCAGAGGTTGCCAAGGTACTCTGATAGTCTTCAAGAAGACCAGACTTTTTATTGCAAAGTGATTCAGCAGTCCTATGTGGGTTTTAGTGAGAGATTGATGCAGCTAAGAAGTGATTGTCTTAATTTATACTGTCCCTTTAGCAAAGATTTATTTTATATTTGCTATGGTTCATTTAGTCGAATCGGTAACATTTGCCAAGCTTAACAGTAAAGAGGAGGTCTGCCAGTATGACTTAGAATCTAATAAACTCAAGAAACATAACTGCAACCGTGCAGGAGCCCACTTATCAGTCCTTGCAAACCTCTTGGTAGAAAACATCCGTGGGGTGAAGTGGTGAAGAGGACATCAGTCATGGATCCTTTAATTCATTCATTCATTTCTCAAACATTTATTGAGCCCCTACTATGTGCCCCACTATACATTTTTCTCTTCACATTTCTTTGCAATTTTATGTTAACAGTGCAGTTTGCAACATTTCTTGATTTCTTTCTTTTTTATTTTATTCAGAAATTTATTTATTGAACAATCAAGCAAGTTTCCAATGAAATAATATAATATATATACAAATTCTGAAAATTAGATTTACCCCAAGAGCCCTCCCCCAATAACCCACCCTTATCCTTCTCTCCCCGTCCTGTCCAATACATCTCTACAAATCCCTTAGGTTGTATGACATTACACCTTAATCCAGATTTAAAACATGATAATAGACCTCCTTTCTCAATGGCCAGGGTCTAGCTCCAGCCTCCACAGATAAGTGAAGACATTTGATCCTTGGTTCTCTGGGTTATGCTGACTTCACTCAACATGATTTCTTCCATAACCATCCATTTACCTTCAAAGGCTGCAATATCATTGTTTCTAATTGCTGAGTAAAACTCCATGGTATGTATGTACCACAGTTTTTGGATCCATTCATTCAGAGAGGGACATCTGGGTTATTTCCATAAATTAGCTGCTATGAACATTGATTTTGCTGTGTCACTGTAGTGTTCTGATTCTAAATCCCCTGGAAAAACACCGAAGAGAGGAATAGCAGGATCATATCTTGATTTCTAATTGGCATTTATTTCAAAGGCAAGATGGGAAACAATGCATACATTGTTTAAACCATGCAACTGTAAACAGAGCACATCAGTCAGGTAAGCAGCCACCAATGTCTCAGCATATTCTGGGCTCAAGGGATTCAATAAATATATTTAGAGAAGCATAAAAAAAGTAAAATGCATATGATCTCAAATGAAGGAAAATAATAACTTATTATGTTTATTCTCTGCAATGTCCTATATCAGAAAATCCCATGTATAATATTCCCTTTAGTTCTCACCATAACCTTAAGAAAGAGTATTGGCATGCCTATTTTGCATATAAGAAAGCTAATTCTTAGGAAGATTATATGATTGATAATTGTTTAAATTTAATCATGTCTTCTAACCACAAATCCATGTCATGCTAAATAAAGCAGTTGCTATAAAATTAAGAAAATAATAAAGATACTAAGAAGAAAATTGTTCTTAATGGCCACACTGGTTGCTTCTTAAATAAGTTCATTGAAACCTTAGAAACCGACTCCCAAAATTAAAGGAGAAATACCCTCATTGTAGAAACAAGAAACTGAATTTTAAGTAATTATTCAAGACTACACAGCTCAGAAGCACTCAAGTCTGATTTCAAACCTAGATCTTCCCGACTTCTAAACTATATCATTAACTGTTGTTCTGGACTTCATGCTTTTCTAAGGATTCTGACATTTCTGCTTTTGGTTTTGGCACAGACTGAAGGTTTCCTAGATTTACATCTGCTCAAAACTTCCTTCTTTCACTATGAAACCCCATATCTTTTACCAAGTATCGGCCACCTGGTGTAAAGCTCTATTTTCCAAACTCTCTCGGAGCTAGATGTGCACTCTTGATATACTTTTTCCAGAGGTAGGGAAGTGTAATTGTCATGTGCCCATTTCTAGATAAATTCAAAGGAGAGTTTGCATGATCTCAGTGCCTGTTTCTCCTTTAAAACTTCCTCCAGGTAGGTAACTGGGAGACAGATGTGATGACTGTCACTCAATCCATCAGCCTAGACCCCAGGACAAAAGAGTCGTACTTCATGAACAGTGGGCAGAAAGAATAAAAAGGCCCAGAAAAATCTATAAGACTGCCAAGGCAATCCTTGAATGTCTTCTATCGTCTTACGCAATAGAGAACAAAAATGTATTTTCACTGGTTTTTTCTTTTTACCATATGCAGCTGACTTAATTTAAATCATTGAAGTACAAATTGTTGAACAAAGAAATAACCCCAAGCTTGTACATTTATTGGAAAAACATTGGGTGAAATACAGTATGGCTAATTCTATAAGAAAGAGAAAATCATGAGCTCATTATTGAAAGGAAGACTCGTAGCAAGCTATCAGAAAATAACTAATAATACATGAAAATAGTAGTAGTGATTACATACCAATGGCCGGTGAAGTCTTCCCTAGAAAAACCTGTGGAAACTACAGACTGCAACTATCTTAGAAATTTTATTTTATTTTATTATTTTATTTTTGGGGGGTATTAGGGATTGAACCCAAGGGCACTTAAACCCTAAGCCACATCTCAGCCCTTTTTTAACTTTTAATTTTGAGACAGTGTTTTACCAAGCTGCTTAGGGCTTTGCTAAGTTGCTGAGGCTGGCTTTGTATTTTGGGATCCTCCTGCTTTAGCTTCCCTATCCACTAGGATTACAGGCGTGCACCACCATATCAGACGAGAGGTTTTATTTTAAACAGACCATGTGACCCTTCACAAACAGTGATTAAAACATGACCATTTAGGACAATCATCACCTATGGCTAACTTTTTGTATTAGGTAAGGAATTTGGGGAGCAGGGATTGAATCCTACAAGTAGCACATGAAGTAAAGTGTTCAGATGATTATGTGTTTCGTTTTGGATCACTGACTTCCTCTTAGATTTAGAGACAATAAGCCGTCAGAATATTTTCAATTTTTCTTAGCTCTGGGAATTATGAACAGTAATGAGTGGTAGTGTGAAAAAAAACCAATCAAGTCTGAGCAATACTGATGTTTAGATCCTTCTGTCATTTTCTGACTCCCCGAAATGGAGATGTGTACTCGTGTTCCGCGTGTCTGTGTGTGCCAAATCTGCACTTGAAACGAAAAATAGCCAGTGATTAGCTTGAGCAATTCCTTCTTTTCAATAGCTCAGAACTCTATGAAGGTATAACAGAGAAGGTAAATTTATGCTCATGGTATTTTGAAAAAATGTCTTGCAATGGAGCTTATTATTGTTATCGAATACCAGTGTGCTCCTTCATTTTACAGCTTGCATTTGGACGTGAAATTGTGGGTCCTCGGTTTTAAAAAATAAAGGTTAACTGAGGGTGACATAATCTACATTCATAAACACCCTAAAATGTCTGAAATGAAATTCCCACTGTCTTTTCTTTTGCTGAGCTGATCAGAGGAACAGCCTGGCACCAAGATGAACAGTCAAATGTTTTGCAGCCCCAACTAGGAAGGAATAAAAAGTAACCCTTTGTTATGCAAATGAAGCAGGATTTCATGTCTTTCCTATGCAGTACCAAATGCTAGTTTGTTGCTGAGCGCTGAAATTGGTCCTCCAAATACAGTACTATTGCAAAAGCTAAAACATGTAGCTTTGACTTATTGGTAAGCAAGTGGGTAGGAGGTACTAACTGATATTGGCAGTTAGAAAATATTTACCTGTGGATAAATGTGGACAAATATTTGGAAAACCCATGATAGATTTAAAATGAGAAAAAATGGCGTGTACTTTCTGAGGTATCTGACGTAAGAGGCAAAGTCAAAACCCCAAAGGTTGTCATGTGTTTACACTGCATGTGATAAGGTATTGAAGAAAGCACAAATATTTAGAAAAATAATCAAGGAAATTCAGCTAATTAATCTTAAGTACAGGCATAAATTTTTTAAAAGAAATTCTTGAAAATTGGAGATTCAGGGCCGTGAAGGAAAGAGAATTCTCAAATACTGTGAGAAATGAGTATAATTTGGTTCAAACATCTTGGGAAACTGGCAGTATTTTCTAACGGTGTATTATATATATGTATGCGACTCACTGCTTCCACTCTAAGTTATATACTAAACAGAAATGCATATATATTCTCACCAAAACACATTCGTTGCAATGTCACAGCAATCCTCTTCAGGATAGCCCTAAACTAGAAAATTCCCAAATGCCCATCAATTTAGCATGGATAAGTACATTATGAAACATTCACAAATTGAATATTATACAACAATGAACTATACTTTATGCAAATTTATAACTGAATTCACAAATATATGTAGAATAGAATCAAATAAGCCAGGTGCAAGAGAATATATGTCATTAGATTCCATTTGAATGAAATTCAAAATTCAGTAATACTGATTTATATAATTATAAATCAGCAAAATGGTTACCATTGGATGTTGGGGTGAGCTCATTCCCAAAAGATGGTATGCAGAAGGCTTTGGGGGAGCTAATGTTTTATTTCTTGACTAAGACACTGATTGCATAGATATAGCTAATTTGTGAAAACATCAATTTGTACACTTACAATCTATGAAGTTTTCTCAGCGTTTATTTTAATTTGATTCAAATAAAACAAAAATAGGTGGTAAGAGATAGATGCTAGATAGATGATACATAGATAGACACATATATAATCAGATATGGAGAATCTCATCATTTCAGAAGTGAAATTAAAATCCATTTGAGTGAAAAATGTTCCAGTAAATTATTTTTTTAGCATAGAGTACATGGGGGCCAAAATAAGATTATAGATGTGACTTTCACGTATCTAAAGGAAGCAAACTTTAATTTCAGAATGAAAATTGGTTAGAGACAATAATGAAGACTTAAGAAGTTTGTCTCAGAAAGAATTTGGAATAGAGCTACCACCAACATACAAAACTCACTGAAAATCCATAGCTCAGAAGCCTACAAACTTACTGAAGAAGACACATTAACAAAAGAAGCCACACACTCCACAAGAAGGATCAAGCCAAGGACCCAGATCTTGGTTTCTAAATATCACCCTCTACTTGAATCTATCATACCTTCCACCATGACTGTCCCAGGACAGAAGCCTAGCTTACTTAGTGTCCATTAAATTAACTAACTAAGCTAACCAATGCTGTTGCATTTTAGAAGAATGTTAAAGGAAAGCTGGAGTTGCTCACATGAACACTGATAGAAGCTGACATCAGTTGAACATTCTAGGCCAGTGAAACCGACAGAGGGAACTAGGCATAGTGACCACAAAGATGAATGAGAGGTGACCAGGTACATGTCAGAAAGCAAGTTGGTGATAGGAAGGGTGCAGAAATGAAGGCAGACCCAGAGAAGTTCCTACCTCATTTAGCAGGCATTGGAAAACAGCTTCTTTTTTAATAAAACATGGTATGATAAGGACTTTTTGTGAGTAAGATGAATTCAGAACAGGAATATAGAAAGACCGGACAATCGTTTGCCAACATCAGGTCTAAAATTAATTTAAAGCAGCAATGTGAGAAGTTTTAGTTAAAATGAAGAAGGGTGATAAGCAATTGATTCAATTGCTGAGGGGTTATTCACAGTCTTCTTCATTCAATATGTAGAAGTCGAAGAGACATGTCCTTTGCCAGTACCCAACTCCGAAGCATAGTAGTAATTCACAGGGATGTGCTTAACATGGATACATTTTGACTCTTATTATGCAAATACTTAACATTTCACTGAAAAGCCTGGGAGTTCTCTCAGTATGCCACATGTTAATAAAATGGCAATATAGTATCTGAGTATCACTTTCTCTTTCCAGGAAATGAGGGCATTTCTATAGCAACAACAATAAATTGAGAGCTTTATTTATGAGTGCAAGTATGCTATAGATTTTAGCAGGAGGATACTTACTACCCACACTGTCATCTCTGCTGCTCCATTTGCTATATTAAGCCACATATGTAATGAGGAATGGAGCAATAATTAAATCAGTGGAGTGTCACTGTTCTCTTTCTGCAGCATTGCTCTCTGGGCTGATGAGCAAGAAGAGTTTGTTCTGAGGCTGCAGGCAGCTTAATTTTTTTTTTCTTCTTTCCATGATCATCATTTGAAGCATCTAGGACTATCATTTAAGTTACCTCACATTTTTTAAATAAGTGCGGTATATTACCAAGCAATTATCAGATCAGAAACTAGAGCATGCACAGATTGAACCAGCAAAGTTATCTGATTTTCAAAATGGCATGAGAGACAGGCATTTCCATCAAGAGATACTGTCACTATGGGTGAAGGTAAGACAAACAGGTTGGCAATTTTAGATTAGATTCAGAAATGCTATTTCATTTGAATTATATCAACATGTGTGTACTTTGTAAAAGCAAGATTCTGGGAGGGATACACAAAATATCCAATGACAATTTCCAGGCACCCTTAAAAAATGGAGATAATGTATAGAGGTAAGCATGCCACAATGACTGTTGATATTAATGATGGTTATCGAATCAAGTCATTTCCATGTAATAAATACCTCTAGAAAAATATACAGGATTAATCAACTTTGATTTTAAAATTAACACAGAGAGAGAGAGAGAGAGAGAGAGAAACAACAAACTATACTTTGAGGAAAAATAATATATGCCAGAAAAGAACACATAAATAATGGATGATTAGTAGGGAGTAGTTAGAAAGCACTGTTTTTTCTTTTTTCCTTCCAAATCAGTTGCTTGGTTCTCTTTTGCAGGTTTGCTTTTGAATCTGTATTTCTTAAGAAGCCTGCACTTGACAGTCTACAGCACACAAATGATTGGAGTGAATAAACTACTATGTGCACAATCTATTTTCATAGCCAGAGTTGTTTTACACAGAGATACATAATTTCCACATAGCCATAGTCACACATACCTGCACACATAGAATACATGGAAAATAATAAGCTACATGATCCCTTTTTTCACTTTTTCCTTTTTATAACAACTGCAGGAGCTTGACCTGTTATTTCATTTATCTCTTTTCCAGGCCTCTGTTGCTTCTCTCTCTTTCTTTTTTTTTTTTTTTCTTTTGAGTGGAAGAAAAGGGAATAGTGCATAGCTGTCCTAGAGGCACTTTTTATTGTTGTTGTTTTGAAAAATCCTTTCTCCTGCAGTGACGGCAGTGCTTATTAATCTTTTCCTCCTCGTGGTCTCAATGGTTTTCTTTCTCTTCTGCTCTTCCCATTGGAAACCTGTAGGTGGTAAAAATTATTTCTTTCTTCCAGGTGTCTGTGCTCCATTGGGAATTAGCAAAAGTGCTGGGTTTTATGCTGATCTCCCCTGTGCAAAGGGGAAAAAATACATCAGTGGAAAGAGTTTCCTCTGAAGAGCCAATATATGTTGAAGCATCTTTCAAATTCTAGGTCAGCAGAGAAGAGCCGAGAAAGCCTTCTTTATAAAGTCTCATGTTCTGCGTAATTATTCTGAGCTTCAAGAAAAAGCTGCTGTCAAATCACTTGGCTAAGGTAGTTAAGTTGAATGAGTTTCATTCCTGCAATTGTGTCTGGGTTGCTAAAGTTTTCCAAACCTGTACCGATTGTTTAGGTAGTGGTCTTTTGAGAATAATTTCCACCTTGGTAAAACTTGAGCACCGTAAAAGTCGTATAACCCTCCTCCTCTAATTCTGATTGGACAATGACCATCTCCAAGGTCAGGTTAATGGAGTCAGTGTGGACTTATTTTTCCTTACTAAGCTTTGGAGGAGACAGTGACCTATGTTTTACTGAGGCTTATAACAAGAGAAAATGTGGTGGGTAGTATTCATGAGAAGTGGTTCCAGAGGAGAAAGAAAGGAGTACAAAAATTGTGAGAACAGAAATTGGTTTGAGCCCCAGTTCTGGCTTACTAAGTGTGAAAGCTTATTAAATTATTAATGTTTTTTTTTTTCAAATTCAGTTTTCTAATACATAGGAGGCAAAAACTAGCATTTCTTACATACTGTGATTTTTTTGGTGCAGATTCATTGTTATAATACCCATAAAGGAATTACTATAGTACCAGTACACAGTAAATACTGAAGATGCTTTAGCGATTCTTTTCTCATAATCATGAAATCATTTCTAGACTCTCATAGAAAGAACAATAGAAAAATGTGGCTGTCTTGTTACCAGTTGATATTCAATTATAGAAAAATTGGGAACTTCTAAAGGTCGATGACTACACAAAGATTACACAAGGGAAGTTAGATCAAAATCTCCAGCCTCCTACATTTTTGTGGTGATCTTTATGGAGAATTTAAATAAAAAACAAAGTATCACACACATAGTGCTAAAGCTTACTTCAGTCAGTCAATAAATATTCACTATTGGGTTGATATATTGACCATTTCACCCTGACAAAATGACTATGTCTGTAATCATTGTTATAATATTAAAGTACATTAATTATCAGGAAGTTTAAAGATAAGCCAAAGTCAGAACAAGATGATCAAGTAGCCAATTCAGTGACATTTGATTATACATTTTGTGCTCTGATTTTATCCAACCACACAAATCAGCATAGTTGACTAGGCATTGACTTTAAAATGCTTACTTTGAAGATAACTGCTTAATTCAGACAATTTTTGGATTGTCAATTAATGAAAATTAATTGAAATTAACAATAATTAGTAAATTATTAATTCAATAAAATCAAATTGTTAATTTAATAAATAATAAATTAATAATTAATAAATAGCCTATTTGTTAACATCCTCACAAGTTTCCTCTCTTAATTTCTTGAGCGTGTATGCATATGTTTGTATGTGAATGTGTGTATGTGTGCAGAAGCAAACATAACATCTAGCTCCTTGTCAGGGTGGTATCCACATGAGTGAGATATTTAATGTCTCCTTTTTTTTTAAAGACGGCAAGAGAGAGAGAGAGAGAGAAATTGAGAATCAATTTTTATTGAATTTTTCACATGGCTTTCGTTGCTCTGACACTTAGTTGTGTACGTGGGTGCTGGGGTTGGAACCCGTGTACTTGTGCATGCCGGGCAAGCACCGTAACCACCGAGCCACCGCTCTAGCCCCTAACAATGTCTTTTAAGAACAACAATTTTATCTGACACGCCTCAGAGATGACATTAATTTTAGTGATTGACTATATGTAATCATAGCATTTTTGTATGATAATATTCTTATGATCTCTCCTAACAGTTTATTGAAGAGATATTCAGAAACAATTGTCAAACTTTATATATACTCTAAATCACTCTTTTCCAATTTCTAAATTAGTAGGTTAAGCAACAGATGGTAACACAGACAAATTCTAGTTTCCTATTTTGTGGTTAGGTAAGTACTGAAAATCTCTCCTGTGCTTTGAAACTTGCTTCCGGTTGTCAATATAAATGTAATAAATGTGGTACCTGCATCTGTGCCACTGCACAGATTATATGCTTTCTCCTACACTGTCTCTCGTGTTATCCTGGAGAGCTAGGACAAAAGACAGACCCTAGGGCTGGCTGGGTAGGTGAAAATGTAGCTCGAGGACTTCAAGTGCTCCCCAGCATGCAATTCACAACAGAATGTAATAAG
Source organism: Aplodontia rufa (assembly GCA_004027875.1). NCBI lineage: Eukaryota > Metazoa > Chordata > Mammalia > Rodentia > Aplodontiidae > Aplodontia > Aplodontia rufa. The sequence goes on along the minus strand of PVKS010002372.1, from coordinate 53,984 downwards.
ATAACTGAAATACAAACAAAGTGTAGCCACTTCCATTTCTAATCCTTGGAACTAAAGTAACTGACTATCCTTTTCTGCACCTTTAAATGTATTTTCTGGTTATCCTTAGATAAGGTGCAATTTCTAGTGTAATTCAAAGATGCCGTAGAAGTTGTAAAGAAGAACAATAAATCCCGTTTACACTCATAGCTGTGTAAATGGGGGACAGGAGTTCTCCTAATTCATCAACATCAGGCCCTCTAAGCCCTCCACTGCCTCTATCCTTTCAGAACAAAAGGATCCTCAGTTTGGAAATATGCCTGGGAGCATCTTGGCTTCAGTGAGGACATTCATGCAGAGAACATGGTAGCTTGAACTTCTATAGGACAGTGCTTAACCTTCTATTTATGTTTCAGTGTGCTCTTAATAAGCCCTTCAAGCAATGTTTCTTTGAAAGACAACTGCAGTTCCTATTAATGTGGACTTAGTACAGTAGTGAACACCTCGGGTGTGGGAGGGGAAGTAACCTTGCATTAAGATTTTGCTCCATCCCTCCGTGGCTGAGCGATCTCCTCCACTTGGCCCTTGCACGGCTTCCTCACCTGTTCCGTACAATGCTTCCACCACAGGACTGCCCTTCACCCCTCACTCTGTTCAACAGCTCATTGTTTCATAAGGTTCGTGGAAATGATTGCCTGATAAATGGGTGGTGTCTGTCTTCAAAGTCCTAATCAGTAGTTTAGCACAGGGTTAAATTAATGTCTATGCAGTTCCAATTGCAACTCCTGCCCATAGCAGGCTCAGATCAGCAGCTGCAATAGTTCCTCATTTTACTGAGTGGCAACTAATGTAACCAAGCACACTCTTTGGCTCCACTTTTGTTATCTTTTTAATCCTCAAATTGAGCCCTCTTATGTGCTTTAAGTCCTGTTTTACAGAATGGAAAACTATGGTTCAGAGAAACTACTTGCCTAAAGTTACACACTCAAAAAAATTGGAGTTAGGCTTCCAACACAGACCTGTTTAATACCACGTACATGTAATGAGACTCATCTAACTAGGAAGATGCTAGCCACATAGAAAAAAATTGGTAAACATGTTTCTTCAAAGCAAGTGGTGGCTTCCCTTCAAGAAACAATCTAGTGCTGACAAGTGACTCAAGCCTGTGATCCTGCTGCTCAGGAGGCTGAGGCAGGAGGATCACAAGTTGTGGATAGTCTGGAAAAATTAGTGCAATGCTGTCTCAAAAAATAAAAAGAACCGGGGGTGTAGCTCAGCGGTAAAGCACTCTGGGGTTCAATACTTCATACTGGGGGGGAAGAAAAGAAACGCAATCTTCTAAAAATTTCTTTAGCTATCCTCTTCATACTGAAGTGGTTCTGTTTCACCTGTTCACCTGCTTTCATTGTTGAATTACTTTTGTCTACCATCTATCACTCCATTTCTCTATAATAATGACACTAATCAACACTAACTGCTGATTTTATCAATAAGTGCATAATGTTAAAATGTGTAAAAATATTTGTGTCCAATTTAAATATAATCATCTAATGAAATAGCGTGATGGACATCAAAAGAAAAATGAATGCATTAAGTACAGGCAAACTTAAGCATGAGCAGGACTTTGAAAGACCTAATTTATAGGAGGTAGAGCATTTCAGTGTCACTGCAGTTGGCAGTGCCTGGCTAATCAGCCAGATAAACATTATATTAGAAAAATATCAGCTACATCGCACATAATATTTTTACTATATAAGCTAATATAGCATACAAGTAAGCGACTTCAGATGTTATTAGTTCATTAAGGTTAATTATGACCTTGGTCTTATTCCAATTAAAAATAATGTTTTCTGATAGATACTTCCTCATATTCCCTTGTCCCAAATTACCTGTCTTAGTGCATCTGATCACCATTTGGCTTTAATTTCAGTTACATTATGAATAATGTCCCATTTATTCTCAAATTTAACCCCACCTCTTGCACTCTGGGTCCCACTCAATTTATTTTATCTAATACATCCAACTTCTGCAACTATATCTACATTTTCATCATTCTTCCTGTCCACAGGATCTTTCAGAAACAATTATACAAGTTATCATTTCCCATTTTTAAAAAAAGAGTCACCTTAAAGTTGGCAGAGCAAATAAAAGTAAGACAAACAGTATGGCTGGAGTGGTGGCTCAGTGGTTACAGTGCTTGCCTGGTATGTGACAGGATGCGGGTTCAAACACCAGCACCACATATGCAATGGAGTGTCAGAGCAAAGTAAGTCACATGAGGAACTAAATAAAATTGATTCTCTTTTTTTCTCTCTCTCTCACTGTCCCCCTCTCTCTTAAAAAGAAAAGCATGGGACATATTTATACCCAAAAAAAATATTTGTTGTTTATGTGAAATTCAGATTCAGCTTGGCATTCTTTATCATAGCAGGTTACTCACATTCACAATGAAGAATCTTTTATTGTTATTTTTACTCCTTCACCTCACATTCTCTCTGCACACTTCCCCCAACAGCCCTCATTCTCAAGTACGCCAATCAAACAACTTGTTCAAGAGCATCTGTCCTAAGGATGTGATCAACGCCAGCTGTCACTTTTCAAATTTGATCGATCATGTTCTCCATGACATAAAGATTCTGTAAGAACCTTTGTGACACCCTAGTTTCCATTTTTTCATTGTTGACATATGTTACATTGATTATAGTTCTACAATATCTTTGTAGACTTTTTCTGATGTTCAACCTTTATTTTTGGAGAACTCTTGGGTAGGAACTTGTTCTGGGACAGTTTATATTTTCAATGAACAAAGTCTCTGTAAGTGACATTTTTAAAACTTGTGATATTGATGTCATCTAGATAACAAAGACTCCAAAGGCTGAATCTCAAGGGTAAACTTAGCTTGCAACTCCAAACCTCAAGACATCCATCTATTTGACATATCTATATGGGTGTTTATTAGTCAATTCACAACACTGAAAACAATGTTTGATTCGCGCTGCTGACCCCAAATGTTTCTTCTCAAGTCTCAGTAAGAACCACAAACCCCAAAGTTACTCAAGGAAAATACTTAGAAAAATCTTGAACACTCTTTTTCCTTCATATCAAATTTACCAGAAAACTGTAAAGACTTGAGATGGAAGCCCTGTCCTAAATTGGTCCTTTTCACTACACCCTCACTTTCAAAATCCTAATCCAAACTGTGTTATATCTCACTGCAATTATCTTCTAATGGCTAGCCCTGTTATAGAAGAATGCTTAAGAGAACAGACTCAAATTAAATGTAATATAATTCAAGTACTTTTGATATTTGACAGTTATGCAAAAAATCAGAAAATACAGGGGAGTTGAATGTGGATTTTTTTCAAGATTTAGAGGTTAATATAACTAATGGAATGATATTTACTTTATTAATCATTTATTAATCATTGTTTAAAGTTATGAATACATACCAAAATGTAAAATGGCATTTTACTTGATTTGTAGCATTTTAAAAATAATTGAAAGGTTCACCTTTTATTCAAATAAAAAATGTAAGCAATAACCCCCAAATAAAAATGAACATATAAGAAAGTAAAAAATGTTAATATAATGGTAAAATACCAGTTTGAGCACTTGAAGCTGCACATACCATCTTGGAATTGGAGTGAGGAGGCAGTGGGACTAACGATAGCTCTGAAAGGATGTTGCTTTTTTATTTCTTTCCCAAATTTTGAGACACCCCAACATATGTTGGTCCAAAGATGCTAAATTCAGTTAGATAAGAGAAATAAGCTCTAAAAATTTATTGTGTAACAATGAGTATCATAAATAACAGCCTATTGTAGCCTTCAAATTTGCAGAGGATAGATATTAAAGATGTGTGAAATCGTTCGTTTCTAAATTGGATCAATTTCGCCATTCCACAGTATATATATACTTCAAGACACCATGATACACACAGTATGAATGAACAATTTTTATTTGCCAAATAAATAAATAAATAAGAAAAGCACCTCCAATAAAATGCTCAAGAGGTCTGTGCACAACCAAAATATAAATATATATTTTGAAAAAAACAAATTTTAGATTTCATGGGTAAAAAACAATGTGAACTAAGAGGAACTAAATCCACGCTAATTATATGGTAACACTCACTGAATATTGAATATGCACAGGGCACCATGTTCATTTTTTTTTTATTCAGATTGCCTTGCTGAATTCAACAAATTGAGGTAGAAACTTAGTTATGGCATTTTTACAGAAAAGAACAGTGAAATTTGGAAGAGCTAAAAGCTTGTTAATGCAAAGAGACAGGGTAGTAGATTCAGAATTTGAAACAAGGTTCAAACTCCAGAATGACCCTCATACCCACAGAATTTTACAAAGTCTGTTTTTCAACACATAGGGATAGATATATTTTAGCAATCAACACTCAAAATATTCCCAAGTCAACTCCAGTATGACTTCAGGCAATGTTTCCAAACTGTATTTCCTTGAGATTTTAATAAGTGCTCCATTCTGAAAGGTCTGTGGTCAAATAAATTTGTCAAGATGCCTACCATTTTCTCCCTCTTGGGCACTCATATTGCATATTTCAAGCTTGGAAGAAATTTCTTTAACATTGTACAAAAAGATTATATTTTTAAATTAGCGAAAATAATCATGAGATTTGATTTAAATTATGAATGCAGAGCTAGAAAAAGACTCAAAAAGTAAGATTGAAGTTCCAAAATAAGTAAGTGGAGTGGAAGCCAAGTATCCTTTTGGGAAATAACAAGAACAATGCTTTGTTAGTCAGATTTATTTCACTATAACAAAATATGTGAGATGGTTAATTTATAAAAAGAAAAGGTTTACATTGCATGTTAGTCTAAGAGGTTCTAGTCCATGATAAGGCAGACCACTGATTTTTAGCCCTCTGGTAGGGGTGTCAGATAGCAAGGGTATGGAGAATGTGGTAGAAAAAAGGTGTTTATCTTTGGAGCAAGAAGACAAAGAGGAAGATAAAAAGGTCAAGGTCCCACAATCCCATTTGAGGGCATGCCTCCTGTGACCTGAGACCTCCTACTTAACTCCAGTTCGTAAAGGTTCCACCTTTACCCTGTGGTGCCACCTTGGGGACCAAGTCTTTAACACATGGACTTTTGGGGAACTTTCAAAATCCAAACTGTAGCAAAAATTAATTAAATGAGAATAACAACCTAAACTCATTCATTGTACCTTTCAGTTCTGTTCAGAGAAGGCATCAGTGTTTAAGGCAACTGGACCATTGTTTTCACCAAGAAATGGAGTAAACAAATAGACTATCCAGCCTCAGTCTTAAGCTACTGAATTTGAACCTGAAACTGCATTTTAATATGATATCCAAGTGATATGACTACTTATTAATAATTGGCAAGCACAGGCTAAAATGGAAGTTTCTCAGGTTTAGAATGAAAAATAAATGCAAGGACAGCTGATTGAAAAGAGATGTTCCTGGACCACACGTTTTGAGGATTTAATTCTTTATGACTTGGGCAGAACAAAGGCATTATAGTTTCTAATGACTGGCCCAGAAGATTCTAAAGTAGGCAATGACCAGCACCCACTTTGACTAGCACTAGATTTAATGCTTCATTAGCATTTGGGTGTGGGAACAGGGACACATTCAGGTATGCTGAGTTCCTGGGTATTCAGATTACTTTGATACCATCGTCATTGAAAGGAGTTTCTCAGCAGCATGGTCCCAAGTTGCACATGAGCTCTTTCAGGGACTGTCATGTTTTAATGACTATCTGTATGCCAATGACTCCCAACTCTCCGTTTAGATCACTCTTCCAAGCTTAGATTTCTGCATCTAATCAATCACCTGCACCTCAATGTTCATTGGTGGTTTATAGGCCCCACAAGCTCAGTTCTTCACCATACTTCCTGTGTCCTCCCAAGCAGGGTGCTCTGGAATGCAGTGGGAAACTGAGTCTCAGGAGCTTCTTCCTCTCCTTGCTATGCACCCTCCCCACCAAACCACACAACTCTGATACTTTGTAACTACTTCTAAAGTTTATTTCCTAATTTCCATTCCTGCTGTTGCTTCAGCTCAGACTCCAAGGATTTCTCCACTGGGTAACTTTGAAATCTTTCTAATTGGTTTCTGTACCTCCAATCTCCCCATGATTGCATTCATCATCTTCCCTAACATAGCCAGAGTTAGCTTCACATTCCAACCCAACTGCTCCTTTCTTTTGAAGCTCATCTCTGCTTTTAAGCTACAGCTGAAACTTCATAATAGGGTGAACCCCGCTTCCATGAGCTGGCATTATTATCATTCTGGTTTTTGCCACTCTAGCTTTCCCACTGTAGTCTCCAGCAGCAAAGAACAGCTGGTGCCCTTTCCGTCCGTGTAAAAGATTACTTGTCTTTTAGTTAGTGCCTCTTCTCATATACTTTTCAAGTTTAAATTCCACCTTAAAACATTTGTCATTTTTTTTTCCTTTTTGAGGTAAACCTATATAAAAGTTCTTAAATGTTTCCTGACTTGGTTTTATATCTCTGCCCTTTGATCTTACAAAGTGTATGTTACCCAACCAGCTAAGGGGTCACAGTCAACTGACGATAGAGTCAAGGTTCTGTTACTTGCTGCATAAACTATACTAAATCAATCATTCTTCCTGTACAAATCTCTAACATTTTAACTAATTATCTTTGTCTTTTGGTTTCTTCTTGTAGAATGTGAAAAGAATTGTACCTCTAACATAGATATTTTTATGAAAAATTAGTGATACAATAAATATAATTGCAAGTAAGTCTTTTCTCAGCCCTATTCACACATTAAATGCAAATGAGTGTCATTAGCATGTTCTCATTGTTATTTTATGGAAATCATCAGTCTGGGTTATATAACTTCATATCCTTTTTTGGCTAAGGGGTTTCTTTCATTTCCTTCAATGCTATGAACAATCTCTGCTCTAATGAGCATCTTCACTGTTCCTAGTTCCCACATTATTAGTTACACCCTTAACAGGACAGTAATATTAAAATTGTACTCTTTTCTTACAGTTCCCCACTCAGAACCATGACCATTTCACACATTTAAAAATAAACCATCAGGGATAAAAAATGTCTTAATTTTTCCAAAGTGTTTGAAATTAGTCCAATCTTTCCAATAAGTTAGTGGCTATTGAGTTAAAAGGGTGAAAGACAGGAAATCCCTTCAAATATAAAGCAGATTCTCTAAAAGCAATCATAGTTTGTGATTAGATCCTGAACATCTACTGCCTGATCTCCAACCAAGTTGCTTTCATAATTCTCATCATGCTGAGGATCACTGAAAACCAGTAGGTGATCCTATGCAAAGATACAACCATTAGTATCCCCAGTTAAACTCTTAACACAACTTCATTATTTTGTGCATAGAAAGTTTCATTAAAGAAATTGATGAGAACGTATTTTAAGTCTCTTTATCTTGTTGATACATGGATGTTTCCAAAAACGTTTAGAACATAATTCCCAAATCATCACAAAATGGACAAAAAGTAATGTTTTGAAGAGGCAATGACGATATGCTTTCTTACTAGGGACATTATGACACCATGGTCATATAGATATCATTGAAATGCTTTCCAATATTTTATCCATACTGACTCAGGTAAAACAGAATGAAAACTTTCAGTTCAAAGATGTCTACAAAATCCTCAATTGTATTTATCTGTTGTATTGATTTATTTTCCATTTCTATAATAATATTTCTGAGCATAGAGTACTTGTAAATAAAGAAATGCATTTAATTCATGGTTTTAGAGACTGAAAGTAGGAGCAGCATGTACCAACACTGCTGAGGAATTTAAGGTGGATATCATCACAGTGAAAAAGGGAGAAATGACATGGTAAGGCAGGAAATTAAAGACCGGAAGGTTCAGGTCTTGTTCTTTTACCCACCACTCTTGTGGGAGTCAGGGCTGCAGGAGAACTACATCAATTCCCTCCAAGGGCAGCTTCCCCAGTGACCCACTTACCTAGCACCATGCTCCACTGTATAAAGTTTACAGTACTTCCCAACATCATCATACTGGAAATAAACTTTTAACACACGGGATCCTTTTTGGAACAGGCTACATCCAAATCATCACTCATAAAGCCAGGTAACGTATGGTGGAAGAAGACACTCAGGATTTTGTATGTAGTAAGCCAAATGAAAAGACGGTGACATATTTTAGACTTTTGGAGAGTTTTCATCTTAAAGTTCAGTTAGTTATTTTAAAGAAGTGTTTGAAATCCATCCAGTCTGTAATACAACGTCAACACTTGAATTTTTCAATAATTTATTTACTTAAGCAATTTTAGAACTTGAATTTTAGAATTTCTTTTCTTTAATTAATTTTGCATACTTAAAATGGAAAATAAAATTATGCCTAAAATAATCAGTCAATGATGACAGTGGGACCTGGTATATCTGATGGTCTGAGGCTTACAGACACATCCTTACCTATGTGTGTTTAGTCAAAGACATTTAAACACTTGCAGGTGAAGTCTTGAATTTTGTTTTGTGGATACACTTCTAGCCTTCAAATTTTGTACTTATATGCATTGTTCTGTGTTCAAAAACATATGCTGTATGTAAATATATAATTATATTATCATCAATTTTTTAAAATAGCATTCATAGCCACCAAAATACTTTCATATTCCAACAGTTTCTGCAATAATTGTTGTATTTTTTAACAAAATCAAGACTGACATTTTATTATAACAAATGAATTATATCAATAACTCTATTAATGTTGTTCATGAAATATGGTAGAAATATTTTCACATTTTAATAAATGTAAATGCATTGGTCTGTTGGCATGATATCAAATATTAAATGGGGATCAGTAATATACAGATTTCTTTGTGTCACTCTGTCTTTCTATCACTTTAAAAATTCATAATACGAAGAAAAACGTTGTTAATTATTTGTTTCTCATTTTAGGAGCAATTTTGAGATGACAGCTTTCAGTTTGTTCTCAAGAATTGTTTTACACAATAAAACTTTTTAAATTTTGATGTCTATGAAAATGAGTAAATTGTCATTCTATTATTTCTATTTTCCTTTTTTGCAATCTGATATCATAGGATGTAGTTGAAAGGAGAAAAATAGAGCCAATTGTTCTATCATCTATGACTTCCTGCTGCTACTGTCAACATATATATGCAAATTGACTTCTTGAAATATGATATAACTTATCTTGCAGAATTTGCAAATTACAGTTACTTTTAGAATTGCTTATTGTTGAAAAGCATGTATGCAAAATCACTTTCTGTTTTATTATGCTAATATCTTTTTGGAAGATGGACTTATAATATCATTTCAATGGTTATCATATATTGATTAATTACATTAAAATAATTAGATTATTTGTGCTTTTATAGGTGGGTGATTTGATTTAGGATGGATTTCAATACAAGAATCTGAGATGTAACTACCAAGTAACATAGTAACAGTTCTGCAATTTTATCATACAATAATGCTGATGGACTTCAGTCTAGACCCAGCAAACATCTGATGGGAAAAAAAGAGAGCTGAGTCTAATACTCATTTCCCATTGACCTCTCTTCTGAGATTGTTACAGAATGAATAAAGCTCTTATCATCGAATACATATCCCACTGCCACAAAAATCAACCTTGATTTGTAAGTGGTCTCACAGCCATATTTTTAATGGACAATGGACAAGGACTTTAAGAATAATATCTTAGAAACTGAAATTGCACATTAACAACTGATGGAGCAAAAATGAAGCCCAAAAATTGATATGCTATCTCTTTAATAATGAGAATGATTTTGGACATGAAGCTTCAAATGAAACTAAAACTCATGACCCTCATTTGGTTACATATCATAATAAATTTATAAATTTAGATTATATTTTTGAGCATATACTGAATATATTTTAAATATCGACTTATAGTTACTTGGATCTATTACTTCATTTTTTATGAAAACTTTGCTGATTTTTTTCCAGTTTACCTTTAATGTGTAGGCAGAATAGTTATTATTCAAACAAGAAAAGTTAAGATGACTTTATTCATTTTAGTACGACTGCTATTATATTGTAGTAATATGTACCAAAAAATTCTGTTTAAGTATCCCATTTACTTTGTGTGACTTCTAAAATCTCCCCAATATATCTGTGAGTTAGGGCAAAGTAAGGGTTATTATCCCTATTTTACAGACAGCAGAATAAAAACATGGGGATGTCCTACTAATTATCTAAAAATTTTCAACACTTTTGGTTCCAGCTGAAAAACCATCTTTACCCTGAAAGCTCACCATAGTTCACACTATGGCAACAATGGCTCAGAAATATTTTCTCCAACCTTGTGACTAGCCAGTTCTCATTTTCTGCAGAAGACTCACAGTATTTCTTTATTCTATATCCCAGAGGACTATGGAAAAAATCATATGTCCAAAAAGTTTGACTAGTGTGGTAGTCAGCTTTTAACACTGTGACAAGATACCTGAGAAAAATAACTTAGAGGCGCAAAGCTTTATTTCAGCTTACGTTTTCAGAGGTCTCAATCTGTGGTCTGCTGCTTCATTGCTTAGGGCTCAAGGTGAAGCAGAACATAGCAGAAGGGCATGGCAGAGGGGCTGGGAGAGTTGCTCAGTGGTTAAGGAGCTTGCCTGGCATGTGCAGGGACCTGGGTTTGAACCCCAGCACTACGTACACAATGAAGTTTCTTCAGAGCAGTCAAAGCCACATGAAAAACTAAATAAAATTGATTTTCTCTTTCTCTCTCTCTCATTGTCCCCCTCTCTTTAAAAGGGGAAGGGCTTTGGTAAAAGGAAAGAAGCTCACTTCACTGTAGCTCAGATCCAAAGAGAAAGAGAAGAAAGGGTCAGGGGTAATATATAGCCCCCAAATGCATGGCCCCACACTGACCTATGCCTTTTTATTATGTCCTACCTTATAGTTTCTTCCATCTCCAATTAATGGCATAACTTATGAATCCACAGACGGATTCATCTACTGATGAGATCAAAGTCCTCATGATCAAATCACTTTCCAAATGTCCCACCTCTATACATTGCTACATTAGGGACCAAGGCTTCTAAACCTGAGCATTTGAAGGAGATTTCAGATCAAAACCAGAATACCTTATAAGACGAGTTTATCCAACTCTGAATTGTGAAGGATTGAGGTGATGACAGATGAAGAGTGGTGAGTTTGTTCACTTTGGCAGCAGCTAGAAGGATGCAGGAGGCCCACTGTTAAGGGCATTGGGTTTCTGTCCGTGATTTACCCACATACTCTGCTGCCTTTCTCAGGTGCTGAGAGTTTTGGACTCTGTTTCTCCAGATATCCAGTTATTTTGTGATTTAGAACCTAAATCTCTAATAAGTTATATGTCAGCTTAAGTTTACTGGAGTCAATTTCTTAATTAGGCAACAAAATCTTGACAAATGAACCAGGAAAACAGTTCACCACTTCAGGATATATAAAAACAGTGCTGTAAAGTCCAGGGTACCGGGGCTTCAGTTCTGGAATTGCTACTTAATTTCCTTCTGAATCTTGGCAAGACCTACTCTTTCTCTTGACATTTCTTCCACTGTTAAAATGAAATCATTTGAGGGGGCTGGAGCGGTGGCTCAGCGGTTTCGGCGCTTGCCTGGCAAGCACAAGGACCCGGGTTCAAACCCCAGCACCACGTGCGCAACTGAGTGTTGGAGCAACTAATGTGAAAAAATGAAATCATTTGGTTAATGATTTTTAAACTATGACCTATATATAGCCTCCTGTAATTTTAAGACTTTTTCAATCTGGAGACTGGACCAGACACAATGTGGTAAAGAAGAAATAAGAATTCAAGGAGCTTCATGAACAATTTAGCCCAACATGCAAGTCAGTTTCATCTTTTTCCAGATTAATGTGATTTTCCTCTCATTCAAATTGCCTTTCAAAGGATAGAAGATCCATCTTTTTGAAAATTATTATGTATCCAGAGATCAGATATCTTTATATACAATATTTCACACTTAAAGTTTATTATTTCTCTCCTTCCTCTCTTTCTGTCTCTTCCTTACAGCACACACACACACACACACACACACACACTATATTCTGTAAAAGGAAAAGGAAGATCTCACTCCTTTCTATTAGCCCAATTGAATTGAAAACATAGTCCCACATAAAACTCTGCTCACAGATGTTTGTAGTTTATGGCAGCTTTACTTACACTTGCCAAAAGTTGGAAGCAAACAAGTCTTTAAGAAGTGAATGGATGAACTGTTTTACATGAAGACAATGGGACATTATTCAGCACCAAAATAAAATGAGCTACCAAGCCACAAAAAGGCAAGAAGAAATAGTAAATTCATATTGCTTAGTATAAGAAGTTAATTTGCAAAAGCTATATCCTGTATAATTCCCACTAAATGACATTCTGGAAAAGGTAAAGTTATGGAAACAGTAACAAAACATCAATTTCTACTAAACACCAGTGGATGGGGGATAAAGGTGTGGGCAGCACCAGAGGATTTTTATGGCAGTGAAACTAGACTGTTGGATACATGTGGTTATATATTAAAATGAATAACCAAAGACAGAGAATGATCTCACTTCTCAATAAGAGCACTGGAATCTAGACTGGTTGCATGATATCTTTGCATGATATCTCTGAGGTGCTGAGGAACAATCACCAACATAGAAACTTTTCCTACGAAAATACTCTACAAAATGATGACAAAGTAGTGTTTTCAAATGAATAAAAACTCTGATAATTTGTCACCAGCAATCTATATTAACAACTATTTAAATATTTTGCCAGGTGGAAAAAAATGGCTCTAGTTGAAAACATATAATTATAGGAGCAAATAAAAAGCAAACATAAAAGGTTAATATGTGAAAGAAGGTAAATGAACATTGATGATGAACATAACAGTAATACTCCTCAAAATGAAGTTAAATAAGTACAGAATTAAAATCACAGCCCTACTAAACAATGGGCAGGATAAATATAAGTGGGTTTCTTTGCTGCAATTTCCTAGAATTATCAAAAAAGAGGCACAAGTATTAATGTATATTAGAACAAAATATGCCAAGGTTCATCACTAGTATAACTCTAAAATCAATAGTTAGTAAAGTAAGCCTAACAAGCTAATTGAGAAGAACAATGAAATAACAAGAACAGTCAATAAAACCTTCATTCAACTGAAAGAAGAGGAGAAATCAGAGACAAAGGACAAAAAGTGTGAGGCAAATAGAAAACCAAGAAAGGCAGTAGCTCATCAATATAGGAAAATTTTATTGTAAGTACCTTTATGAGCTACTTAAGAGAAAAGATTGGTGGGAATGATTGGAAAAACATCATGTTTCCTAGAAGAGTCATACTTACCTAGTAACAGATGAAAACTTAAAAATTTTTAAAGAGAAAATAGACTCTCATAAGCGAAGAAATCAGCAATAGTCAAGTGCTAAAGACTTTACTATGTGGTCTTGGAGGTTCTGAGATGTCCCCAAATGGGGTAGTCTTAAATTCTGCAAGTTCACATAGGACCTTTGCTCTCATTCCTTGTAGTTGGGAAGGACTCTATTCAATTTCCCAGGAAAATCACCTGGAAGGAACATATTGCACATCTACAAGCCCCGAGTTGCTCCTCTTTGATAGTCTAGAGGAGACAAGGCCAAGGGAGAGCTGACAATACTTATTGGTTTTTCTCTTTCTTTCCCTGAGGATTTTTCAGCATGTGATCCTATCAAAGATGGTGAGCATGAAGAGTGAGGAAAACGATGATCAGAAAGCATTCTGGGTCTTCTGCCTAACTTCAGCCTTTCTTTTTATCTCTTATGAAATGTAAGCAACCATCTTTATCTATCTGGTCCTCATGCCTGTGTCTCAATTGTTTCAGATCTCTATAAAAACTTGAAATGATTAATATCCAACCCCCAATAAAAAGAGGACATGAAGGTTCTTAAAAAAATCCCTACTTTTCATTTTCATTTCAGTTCCTCTGACACACACATATACACATACTAAACCCACACACATTGTTTTATAAAAATGAAATAGGGGGGTTGGGGATTTAACTAGTGGCAGAGTGCTTGTCTAGCATGCACAAGGCCCTGAGTTCGGTCATCAGCCCTGAAAAAAAAAAAAAGAAAGAAAGAAAGAAATAGGGTTAAATAGCTCTTAAGAACTTCAAGAAGAGGGAGAAGAAATTGCATAAGGGCAACTACAGAGTCCATCCACTTTGGTAGGCTGCATTCCCTTGATATGCCATGGTGATCATCCTAGGGAAGATTGTGATACCAGTTGCATGAATGACATTGAAAGTCAGAGGAAGCACAGCCTCCAATTGATTAACTGCCGGCAATTTGTCTTTGGCAGTCCATGCTAGTGAGGAATGAACAAATAATGTATGAGTCTGCTTGCAGAATGTAGGACAGTCACCACTTTGATGTCTTTCTCCCTAACCACCTTTAGCTTAGATGGCCTGATATTAAATGAGAACATGTAGAATAATTTCTAAGAAAGTTTCTAAACTTTGGCAAATGAGCAAATTTCTAAAAAATATATCTAGGGAGATCATTTGTGGTTTTATTAGTAGCAGCACTTCTTTTACTTTTCTCCTAGTTTTTTCTTATTATTGAGATTAGTGATGTTCAGCAAATCTTTAGGTTCTTTCTGCCCTCTTAATTACAGTTGTTTTATCTGTTTAATGTCACAGGTTTTTAAGCAATCTCATTACTTCCTATTATTGCCGATCTGTCAGATTTAATGATGTGCACAGAATCACCTTTATACTTTTACTTTTTGATACTTTCAACTTAATGATATGCAATTGCTTGGTATTCTTTTTTGCAGAGATGTGTCACTGTCCTTGTTTAGAGGTATTTTGAACTAGCTTTCATCTTTTAGCATTTAAATGATCTAAATCTTCATGTATCTTACTGTATTTCTCTTTATTATTTACTCTTCCTCCCACATGAATGTCATCTGTTGACATTTCTGCTGCTTTTTTAAACTCCTGCTCTTTGTTTTAGAAATTTCTAGTCAACCTTAGACTTCTTTATGACTCCCACACCTCAACTACTGTTTTCCATCTTAGCTACCTGAAAAACTTCCAAAGTCTTACAATTACACTCTTTAGATGATACGAATTGAGAAGGAAATTAGAAATCTATTTCAAGCACACTTTTCCAACACCTTGGATTTGTTACTAGGCACACTGAATTCCAGAAAACTACTCCACATCAGACAGATGATAGTATCAGAGTCACATCTGGAATGTGTATCGTTAGAATCCAAGGCTGTACCATGTCCTATATATTATGCTGTTTATGTTTGCTCATTGGATGAACCTTCCTAGAATGGTGATAGTTCCTCACCCATTGACCATAATAAAGATAAAATAATGACTCAATTAAGCAAGGAACTCTAGAATGCATAATGATGTATGTGTGTATATCTGCTCAGACATGCACATACCACATATACACACACATATGTATATTCTACTTAAGAATTAACTAAAATGTCATTATTGCCATCATTTCCCACTGTCTTTTTTATAAATGCAACTAAAAACATATGATCCCAGATGGAGATTTTGTGCTTTATACCAGAGTGGCCATATATAAGAAAGGTTCGTCTTCAGGTCTCATGAATGTAAGAAAAAATGACACACAACAAAATTTCAAGTTGTTTCTGAACTTATTGTAAGAATACTCAGATGGATGGGGTTCTGCTGAGCTGATGGTATCTATTCCTGCTACAGTGTGGGTCATGAAAAACCAGATAGACATAAAAACTCAGGCCATACTCCAGGTCTTCTGAATCAAAATAAAATCCTTATTTTTTTTTTCTTCTCAGTACAGATGATTGTTTAAAATCTTTACATTTAAACAAGTTGTTTTGCATGTATCATAGTTTGAAAACACTTATCTGTTCGGGAGAATGTCACCAATCATAAGTGAGAAAAGATATTCTTGGAAATAGTCTATCCTAATATCTCACCTTAGCATCACCTACTTTCCTGCCTGAGCAATTATCATTTTATTTTATGCGAGTTGTCCTGATCTAGGAAATGAGGATTATCAGTAAGAAATTCCACAGTAAAGAATTATATCAAATTTTGATGCCTCTCTAACAGAGTAATTCTTAATCCTTAAGAATTTAAGCCAACCATTTATTGAAAATAAGACAATAATTTCCAAAAAAAAGTCTCTGTACTCATGGGGCTTGCTTGCACGTTGACTGGCAAGTGCCAGTCAATAACAATACAGGTATGTGATATATACAGTAGTGTGTTAAGGGGTGACAACTGCTAGGAAAAAAGTAAAGCAGGAAAGAGGCCATAAGGGATGTGGAAATGGTTGGTATTTTAGAAAGGGTTGCCAAGGAAGTCCTCTCTAAAAGTCAGCATTTGAGTAAAAGCTGTAAAATGTGTGGAATGAGCCCTGTGACCATCTGAGGGCTGAGTGAATTAAGCAAAGAAATCAGCAAATGCCAAAGTCTGGAGGAAGAATCAGGGAGAGAAGTTATATATGAAGCATGAAATGATTTTAAGGATATTGACTGTATTCTGATAAAGGAAACAACTGGAAGAATTTGAGTAGAAAAAATGATATGATTTGATGTTTTTTAATAGGAATACTCTGCTTTTTAAAGAATAAGAGAAGAGTAGTTCTTAAGCTTTAGCAGACATCATAATCATCTTGAGATCTTACTATTAAGTGTAGATCACTGACCTCATCCTTGCAGATTAGAATTTGAAGATCTGTGGTGAGGCTTCAAAATTCCATTTCTCTCAAGTTCCCAGGGACTGATGCTTTTCCCAGGGATCACACTTTGAGAACCAAAGAACCAAAGGAAGCAACAGCACAAATAATGTAATGAGCTAAAAACCAATCAATAAATAAACATATTAATCTAGTCATGAATCTATGGCATGAAGGTCACCTTTAAAAAAGTTTCCATATCATAGTTTTCCTAATGTCACCCACTCATTCTTCAATAATTCACACTCTGAACCTACAACATTTAAAAATTAAATCCTCTACAGGTGATTTTTTTTATAGCTTTATAGCACCACTATCCTGTGGCTGTTGGGTATGTGGCCTCTGGAATTAGTCTACCTAGTTTTAAATTCTGGCTCTGTTACTGACATAGTGACCTTAAGCAATTGTCTTAACCTATCTGTTAAATAAGAGAGGTAATGATATCGAATTAGAGTTTATAAAGGTTATATGAATTGTAATGTCTAACAGAGTATCTGGCACCTTGTAGGCACATAATAAATAAAAGTAAATCATTCCTAGCATGCTTATATTTGGTTTGCACACCATGATTTTAGTGTATCTTTATTCCTTGGTCACTCATTCATTCAATCATAAACATACATCAATATCCTGTCATGTCACAGACACTAAGATGAAATCTTAGCATGAATAAATTCACCATCTAATGGAGAAGTATACAAATATCAAACACTTACACATGATAAAATTTAAGAAAGGGATTCCCATGGGTTAATATTTTAACAATTTTGCTCATGCATCCAACTAAAAGTATGAGATCAGGAGTTTTGTGCAGTGTCACCTTGCTAAATTTTGAAGGATGAAAGCTGGATTTAATGAACACAAAGGGACAGGCTGTGTTTTCTAGAGCAGAGTTTATCAAACGGTTTTCTATAATGATATGATAGTAAATATTTGTTATTTTGCGGCCCCTGAAGTCTCTGTTGTCACTACTCTGCAATTACAGCATGAAGCTGCATAAAAAATAAACAAGTGAAAGGGGCTGTGCAAGTTCACAGGTTCAAACCCCAGCACCATGTGCACAACAAAGTGTTGGAGCAATGAAAGTCACGTGGAAAATGAAATAAAACTCATTCTCTCTCTGTCTCTCTCTCTCACTTTCCTTCTTAAGAAAAATCAAGTAAGAGAGTAAGTGAATAAGTTAAGTTCTTTCTATATGTGGCTGGCTACTGTTCGCTCACAGGCTGAGGGGGCGCTAGTCTGCTGACCATCATTCTAGGCAAAGGACTGCACACACAAAACACAGAGGCATGGGAGAACACAGTCTCTCCTAGACACCTTCAGCCTTAGTTCTTACACACATGTCAAATGTGAGTATCTTTGGGTTGGGGATTTAGCTCAGTGGCAGAGCAATTGCCTAGCATGCACAAGGCCCCAAGTTCAGTCCTCAGCCCTGAAAAAAAAAAAAAGAATGTGAGTATCTTGCTGTAGGATTCCACTATTTAACATATTTTTCATATGAATAACTGGAAAAACAACTATTTTATCTGATTTTTAATGAAAGAAATGGCAATCTACTCTAATACTGCTTCTATCACTAGAAACAAATGGTAGAAGATGTTAAGTACACTATAATTCAGTATGACTTGAACGTAACCCCTGAGTTTAAAGATGGTAAAAGATGAAGCTACATAAACAGATAAGGACAAGAATATGAAGTCACTCTAAAGGTAATAATTTTTTTCTGAAGAAATCTGTTGGGCATTTGAAGATGTTCCTCCAGAAAACACCACCCTATTTTATCCTATAAAAATGAAAATCATTACAGGTGATCTTACGCAATTTAGATCATGCCAAACTTCTCTATCAAGTCATCAATGTCTTATTATCATCTGCAGGATAAATTTGATCATTTCTATTCATTCATTCTCTTTTAATTCTTTATAAATGACATTAAATCTAGACATTTTGAAATTGTACAAACATAATATCCATCTCCAGATGCATCACTCTACCCGAGATTTCTTAAGTAAAATGTCCCATCATATGCCATTATCCTTTCCTCTTTTCTCTTTCAATCATCATCTTCAAATTCTCCCAAAGTGCTCTCTTCATTGGTATGTCTCCTCATATCATGCCAGGCTGAAAACAATTATATACAATTCTAATATCGATCCCAAATATGCTGGCCTCTCTTTCCTCTAAGAACCCTAGGATTTTGCTTTTATATATTATATAAAAGAATGCAATTAACTGTATTATGCATTCATTCATTTGTTTCCTCCATTGGATTTTAAAAATAGCTATGACTTACACACATTTGTGACCTTATCATATAATATATACTTGGAACTTAACAAAAAGTTTTCTTAAGGAAAAGCTTAGGTGCTGGAGTGGTTGCTAAGTGGTTATGGCACTTGCCTGGCATGTGCAAGGACCTGGATTTGAACCCTAGCACCATGTACACAATGAAGTGATGGAGCAATGAAAGCCATATGAAAAACTAAACAAAAAATTGATTCTCTCTCTTTCTCTCTTTGTTTCTCTCTTTCAGTGACCCTTTATCTTTAAAAAACAAAAAAGAAAGGAAGGAAAAGCATAAATGAATTAATGTTGAAGTAGGAAAATCTTGGTCATCTATTAGGTCTACAGCATGAAAGTCTGTAAAATTGAAGGCAATGGGAATGTGAATAACATGAGAGATGTAAGATAAGAATACATAAGCTGTAAATCAGATGAAATTCTGTATTTCTAGAAAATGATTCTATACTTGGACCTTAATCTTGCTCATCCACAGTTGAAAATGGCAGGGCTTGAGGGAGCATGCAAGGTGAGTTTTCTAATATTTTAGGAGATTTCTAGTTTACTTCCCATTTGACTGTAATATTGCTTGATTAAAGACATTGAAATGCATTTAATACAAATGAGCAATTGCTAAACATTTCATGATACAATCAGCTAACTGATTTAAGGTAGTGTGCATTCACAGGAGGTGAATTACAGAAGACCATTTCATTTAATAATTTAAATTCATCATCATCTTGGGTGTAATGTAGGCTCTTAATTTATCTGAGCTTGTTGGGTAATGAGCATCTCATGTCTGCCTGAGTCTATAAGTGTACTGACTTGGAATTTTTAAAGGACTCTTGTCACATGTATACTGTAGCAAAGTAGACCAGCATACCAGTATGTACTATAAACTACCGAAGTGCCAGTACTGCTTTTTGAAAA
The DNA here is from genome assembly GCA_004027875.1 of Aplodontia rufa. NCBI lineage: Eukaryota > Metazoa > Chordata > Mammalia > Rodentia > Aplodontiidae > Aplodontia > Aplodontia rufa. Next base: position 34,078 of record PVKS010002372.1, on the reverse strand, counting down.
ATATTTATGCAACAAAGAATTCAACATTGCCCAAAATAAGGTCTGGAATTTCCCTTGGATTTGTGGAGACAATCACTAAATTCTTGGAATGTTACGCCTGAAAGTTCAGTATGTTCAAGGTGGCGACTAGCATTGCAGGAAGATCACTGATGTAACTTCAGGTGGAGACTGTGGTTCACATGATACCTATGTGAACCATGTGGGAAATAAATCATTCAGTTATACACATATGAATGAGCTACAATAAAATCTCTGGGCCTAGAGGTCTTAAAAGTTTTGTCTCTTGTTTCAATAGTGTTTGGACAAAACAGATCTGAAGAGTCCCTCAATTTCAACTATCAACTACCCTCCAATCTGCTCTCTAGTCACAGCCTGCAGGGCCATCTCCTTGCTCACCTACTGATTCCAGAACCAGCAAACATCATTTTCTGTTCTTAGCTCTCTTTGTTGATGAGCATGATCTCTCAGATTTGGCAGGATTGCTCCATCTATGTGACAATCACCATCAACTGCCCAGTCATTGAGCTTCCCTATCTTTGAAATTCTATTTCCATCTCCACACTGTGGCAGCACAGCTCTGAAACAGGGCTGATGAAAAGTCAAAGACCTCTGAACAACAGCTGAGAAGCAGAATTACACAGTGACTGCACAGTGTGGAAGGATGAGTGGGGTCAAATCCTGGGTGCCATGGACGCCACCGGGGCCCTGGAGAAGAACTTGGACTGAGCTCTTTTGGATTTTTATGCCCTTGTTTCTTCCTGCACAGACGCCCATCTCTGTGACTTCCTGCAGAGCCACTGAGCCACTTCCTAGACAGAGAGGTGAGGCTCATCAAGACCACCTGGCTGAACTCTGCAGGTTCGTGGCTCCCAGGCAGGGCTGGGCAAATGCCTGGGAAAGGCTCACCCTGAAGCAGAAGGAGGGTGCTCCGCCCCCGTTCAGTGACCCTTCTGTAGGTCCAGATGCCAAGGCTTCCTCATGAGACTCCTTCCAGTCACCAGGTAGCATTTGAGTTACTATGTAGCCTTCTTCCAAGCGTTGACCCAAATGGAAATGGAGCTGTACACAGCCAAAAACCAATCAACCAACCTCTAAACACACGACTCAGATAAGCTTCCCTGGTTCGCAAGATGCCGTGTGTATCGTGACAAATAAATGTTGGGAAATTAACACAGTTGACTGTACAGCAGGAAGACAGTGGAAGCTATAATAAATCTCAACAAAAACTGTGATATCTGGCGAACTCTGATATCCTAAACTCTGCCCTTTCAACTTGTTTCTTTGGCTGCTGTTAATCTGTATTTTTCTCTCTAATAAGCCACAGCCATGAGTACAATGCCTGTAACTGAGCTCTATGGGATTTTTTTAGTGAATTATCAAAGCTGGAGGTAATTTTGGAAATGTGTGGTTTGTGCCACCAACTCTGTAGCTCTCTAAAACTTTTCTAAGTTTCAGATTCTTCCTACCCTATTCTTTATGCCTGAGCTTTTATCTATTCTTTGTTGTTTTATTCTTTGGCATCACCTTTAGTGCTAAGTGTCCATGAAGCAGTTTTATTTTAGAGGAAAACAAAGATAAAAAATGTTACTTCTTTGCATTACTTTGTTTGTAAACGTTATAATACAATTCATATTTTGAATGACCAATTTTATGATTTAGCATATATCGTTTTCTTACCCACAAGAGCAATTACTAGGTGGATGTCACTAATGTTGACACATTTTGAGTTGGGGATTTTTCAGCTCTCAGATTGCGATCAACCTCTGGTTTGGATTTGTGCAATCCAAACCAGAATGTACCATAACCAAGTACCTGTTCTGTGATAAGAAACATGATTAGTACTGCCAAGACACCAACTGTACAAGCCTAGAAGCTATAAGCTGTCCCTGCCATCTTCTTTATTTCAGTACACAAAATATAAGCAAATTTAGGCCAATTTACCTTCTATATAGCATTTAATTCAGCCCAAGGTCACATTTATTTTTGCCAATGCCATCTCGGCTCATGTATCTGTCATTTATTGACTGTGATTTGAAATACCTTTATTTTAAATCACTTAATGATGAAAGTTTCCCAGCACACTAAAGTTTTAAAGTAATTTTGTAATGAGTAGACCTAACCATGCTCTTTAATTTATACAGTTAGTACTCTGGTAGTTTTGCTTTATCACATGACCATTTATCTCTTTTATCCACTCATAAAACTATTTTGTGACATATTTAAAAATAAATGTGTATCTCAATACATATTATGTCTAAATACTTCAGCATATGTACATAAACTTGTGTTTTATATCTCCTTATAGTTTTAGGGTAGGCAAAATATATATATGTGGAAGCATTCCAATCTTATGAGAACAGACCAATAAGTTTTAACAAACCTGTGCATCTATTTAACCATGATCCCGCATCAAGATATAATATATGATCATTACTCCAGAAACTTGAGCTTCCCAATCAACTGTTCTTTTCCCCCATTCCCAGAGGCTGTTTTTGTTATGGTTTGGATGAAAGATGTCCCCCCAAAGCTTGTATGAGACAATCCAAGAAGTCCAAGGTTAAATGATTGGGTTATGAAAGCCCTAACTCAGTAAATTCGTCCACTTACAGGAATTAGCTGTTAACTGTAGGCTGGTAGGGTGTGGCTGGAGGCAGTGGGTCATTGGAGGTGTGCATTCTGGCTCTGTTTTTTGGAGCCATGCCTTCCTTGTCTTGCTTCCCTCTGCCACACTCTTCCACCATGATATTCAGCCTCACCTCGAGCCAAGGATCTCAGTCGGCCATCTATTAAGTCCTCTGAACCCGTGAGCCCCTAAATAAACTTCTCCTCCTAAAACTGTTCTTATCAAGTGTTTTAGTCACAGCAAAAGAAAAGCTGATATCTAAAACAGAGTGTTTTAATTTTTACCACCATAGACTAGTTTTTCTGATAACTTTTAAACTAATTGCCTGGCATTTAGTTTCTGGTTTGCCTCAAATTCTATTCTCACCATGTGACTGACTTTTCTCCTAAATATGTAATTTTCCCAGTAGTTAAAAATATCACAGCTCTTTCCTTAAAGTATATCCTACAAGTAGGTCTGTCTTCTGCTACCTGTGAAGCATCACTGTCTTTCTAGATGTTCCCGCATTTTTTGAGTTCCAGCCCTACTCACCTTCTTCAGTTCTTCAAACATTCTGGGTTCCCCCTCCCAGGGTTGCCCCACACGTTTTGTCCTTCGCCACTGAAGCTTCTCAATTTGCACACTGCACACTACTTCTATAGTTCACCCATTGAAATACTACGTATGTTATAGGCAATGTCATGAGGTCTCCAGCCATACATCACATAATCGAGAAATACTTTTTTAGGCACCTATTTACATTTCTTCCTAGCTCCTTAGAAATTTTCTTTACAACATTTATGACAATTTATTACTATAGTGTGACTATGTTATTCCCTCCTCTCACTATACTAGAAGTTATGTATGGACAGAAATAATATGTCACTTTGATGACATCTTGTAATACAAAATTGTAGCATCTCAATGTCCTTTAAAAGAAAAAAGAAAAAAATGATTTTTTTGAATCAGTGTCAGAGACTGTGTTAAGCACTTGACATATTTTGATGCATTCTCAAGATTATATTAATAAATAGATATTAGTAGCCATGATTTATAAAATAACAAATTTTGTTGGAGGTTAACCAAATTCTGTTAAGTACATAGACAAAAATAAGTAGATTGCAGCTCATTTGACCTGAGGAATTTTTGGGCCAAAGTATAATGTGCCTACCACAAAAAGAAATCCTCAGGCTTTCCTGGGAAGATTCTGGATGTCAAAGAATGCCACCCAAACTTTGTGTTAGCGAAGACATTGGCAAGTCTATGTGGGCATCATGAAATGGAGCTTGCCATTCTCACAGTGTGGACACCAACCGATAGTCTCAGTGACACTGGAAGTTCATAGAGTGGCAAGCAGTCCATGTCCTGGAAGGCATCACTTATGCATGTAAGTTTATGTATATTTTCCAAATTAAGAAAAAAAGTTTAAAATAAATCTATATCCATTCAAAATCAAAAGACTTCACATATTTCTTAGAGTGTGAGTCACTCAAAAGGTAGTAAAAGGGACTTTTCTATAATAACATTTTAAGATTTCTTTCCACGGGCAACTTAGAACAGTTAAATTTTCTGGAAACATTGAGATTGGGTGATTAAATACAGAAAGAAAGAAACAGTTCTAGAGAAATTGTTGAGTTAATTTTCCCCAAGACTCAGTGGCAAATCTCAGATAAGAAAGAATTACAAAAGGTCCATTTTGTTCTTTTACATCAAATTATGTCTCTTCATTTTACAACATTTGCACCTTCTCCTTCCAATTAACCATATAGAAAGTCTCTCACAGTCTAGTCTGAAGACTGTGTAAAGAATAATTAATGTTCAAAATGCATAATCTCGGGGTTTACTTATGATATCCTGAATAAAAATTCTGGGATTGTTGCCATGATAAGCATTTTTGTAATTTTTAAAGTGAATTTTGAAAATGACTACTTTTTGAAATAAAGATAATTTTCTTGTTTTCCCTCTGTCATGTGTAATAGTTTTGGATTCATGTTTAGACCAACGATAGTAAATGATCACAGCTCTCACTCTTTTATTTGTGATTTTTTGCTTAGTGGGCTACTCTGACTTCTGGCAGTTTAGTTCTCCTCATGACAGTGTAGACTCATCATTTCCTAATTGCTATAGACTGAATAATTACATTCTCCCAAAATCCCTACATTGAAACTTAATCTCCAAGGTTATGGTATTTGAGAGTAGCAGCTCTGAAAATGAAGATTATGTTCTTATGAAAGGGAGCCTAGAAAACTTCCCTGCTCAAGACACAAGAAGTTGGCTGTTTATGAACCAGGAATCAAGCCCCTATCAAACATGATAAAGTGCCTTGATCCTGTCCTCCCCAGTCTCCAGAAACATCAGAAGTAAATTTTTGCTGTTTATAAGCCACTGGTTTATGATATTCTGTTATAGTAACCTGAACCGACCAGGATGGTAATAACAACTATGCTAATTTGGGCACATCGAACATATTGAATATGCATAACAAACCTGCATCGTATTTATACAGTGCAAGCCTCCAATTCTTTAATTTGAGTGACTTTCACAATAGATCCCTTTCTGGTAATTCAACATAGACTCTTGTTAATAATATTTAGCCCACTCAAAGATTGCATGTAAGATTTTGACATTAAAAGTTTGTTTACTGGGTTGGGAGTGGTGGCACATGCTCATAATCCCCATGGCTTGGAAGGCTGAGGCAGGAAGATCACAAATCAAGGCCAGTCTCAGCAACCGAGTGAGGCTCTTAGCAACTTAGTAAGAACCTGTCTCAAAATAAAAAATAAATAAATAAATAAAATGGGCTATGTGGCTAAATGGTTAAGTGTCCCTGGTACAATCTCCAGTACAAAAAAATAAAGTTTATTGTATTAGAAGTTCTAGTTTCTGCTTCAAAATTTAAAGAGCTTAGAAATTGTCATTGTCCTCTCTTATGAGTTGAATAGGTCCACTCAAATTCTACACAATGAAGAACTAATTCCCATTAACCCAAAATTCACTGTGTTCGTAGATAAGAACTTAAGAGAAATATAAATGAAATGAGATGAATATGTTGGGCCCTAATCCAATATGATCAACATCTATTTGAGAAGAGACTAGGACACAAACACACGGAAGGAAGAAAATGTAAAGAAACAATGAGAACACAGGGGATGGTCATCTACAACCTAAGGAGAGAGACTTCAGGAGAAACGACCCTCCTGCCATTTTGATTTCCATCTCTAAAACATATTTTTGTAATTTTGAGCCACTCAGTCTATGACCCTTTGTTTTAGCAGTCTCAGAAAATACCATTGTTATTAGAGAAAAAAAAAAAACTCAAACTGAAAATCCATTTTTTTCTTGGACCTATGAAGAAACTGAGATTGTAGAGCAAACTGCAACCAGAAATATATAGGGGAAAAGGATTCCAGAGTCATCACTGAACTCTAGTTATGTGAAATAGAAAGTATTAAAGCCATAAACCAGTATAGGCACGGAAATGTCAATTTTGACAAATTGCTAGCAGGTTAGTGTGATCAGCAGTGACAATGAAACACTATCGTGGGCCATTGTCTTAGTCCCATCCACCCATGACCAGATGCACACATTTCCTGCACTTTGGCTCCAGGAACTGTGCAGGTTTTTAAGAATGCAACAGGCATAGAGACTTCCTTCCAGAGGAAGGAGGCAATGGGCAGGATCAAAAATGAGGATCTTTGAAGCACACAAACTTACCAAGACCTTCTCAGCGAAATGATTGGCGTGGCAGAGATGCCGTGCTGAGGGTCTGCAGCTTCGATATCTCCAGTGAGTGCGGAGCTTTACTTCTTTGGTTTCTTCCCCAAACCAATAAACTGGGTCTAATCATAAGAAAAAAAAAATATATGTGTATAAATTCCAGTCAAATTATTTTCTATAAAACCCCTAACCTTTAATCCTCAAAACTGTCTGTCACCAAATGAAAATTCTGAGAAAATATTAGAATCCAAGGACATTCGGAAAAAGTAAGGGAATGTGAGCAAAAGGAATAGTGTGCCTTCTTTTCCTTTCTGTTCCTATTCCCACGAATATTTGTTTTGTCTGGCATTCCAGTATGTTTATACAAGGACTTGCGTAAATGACTTTTTAAATTGTTTTCTAAGTCAGACTGCACTATTAAATTGAAACTTTAACAATGAAAATAAGTTTATTTATTCAATTTTACAGAGTATCTCCACTTTTTGTAAACTTCATTTTCTAATGGTTTGAGGCATGCTTAGGTAAGCAGTAAAGACATCTTGAGTGAATAAATGGATAGTGTGCATTTCGCAAGGTATAACCCACCTACTAATCTTTTAAAGGAGGTTGTGAGTGATGCTAACTTATTTGGAAGAGAGAAAAGTAAATTTAGAACTTTTTAAAACAGGAAGAGAGTGAGTTTGTAAGCTTTTTAGTATATTTGAAATGCTTTTGGGGTCAATATCTGGAAACAAGGGATACATTAAACACAGAGCAAATAAGAAATCTGAGCAGAGGACTCATTATTTTTCACTTTGTTTTTTTTGTTGTTGTTGTTGTTGTTGTTTGTTTCTCAGGGCTGAGCATCAGACTCAAGGCCTTGCACATGCTAGGCAAGCGCTCTGCCACTGAGCTAAATCCCCAACCCCATTTCTTTTCACTTTTGCATTATGCTCTGGGCACTACATTTTAAGGTACATCTAGAAAGCCACATTCAGAGAAGGAAATATGAATTTTTAATAGTATAACCCTGATATTTTTGGAAAATCTAGGCAGACAGTAAGCAGAACTTTCCAATCGTGTGCACTAAGAATTTTGAATTCCTGTTACAGTTCTACAATTTCCAGGTATTCTCATATTCACATAGTTTTCTCTAACTTTCTGGTATTCCTGTTACATAGAATATACACAGATATAAAACAGACCACCCTCACATTCCACAAAACACCAATTCCTAGACCACATAGGAACACATGCCAAAATTTAAATTGGATCTAAAGCAGAATAAGGAAATACATCCGCTTGATTTCTCAGCAATATCTTGAAATGTGAACTAGAATCAGAGCACTGGCTTTTATTCAGGGCATTGAGTTGGAAGGCAAGTGATAACTTTGGGCCCTTATATCACCTTATTTTAGATTTTCAATTATACTGACTTCCTCTTCCATCACTTAAAGCTTCACTCTTTGAGTGAAGTACATTTTTATCTTGTATTCATTATATCTGTGAATATTTTTCTTTCAACAGGTCTTTGTCAGCATAACCCTTAAGGTCCATTCCCAAAACTAATGACTTATCAACTTACTAGTTTTTATAAAAAGAGAGAAGAAGAATTCTCTGGTTAAGAGGAACTGTGCCAAAAGAAATATCACCTCATTCCAGTAAGAATGACTATAACCACAAAGATTGCAGATAACAAGTGCTGGATAGACAGGGAGAAATGGGAAAAATGGGAATCCTTGCACACTATTGGTGAGAATCTAAGTTAGTGAAGCTATGATGAAAAATAGCATGGAAATTCCTCAAAAACTCAAAAGCAATTTTTATATGATCCAACAATACCTCTCCTCGATACTCATCTAAAGGAATTGAAATAATATGTTGAAGAGACACCTACACAACTATGTTCATTGCAGCATTAGTTATAATCTCCAAGAAATTCAAACAACTTGTGTCCATTAACTGATGAACAATATATGCAATGGCATATTGTTCAGCCATAAAAGAGAATAAAATATTTTATTTTCAATAATGTGGTTGGATATGGAAATTATTATGCCAAGATAAATAAGTTAGGCACAGAAAGACTAATATTAAATGATCTCACTCACATGTGGAATTTAAAACAGCTGATATTATATAAGTGGAAAGTAGAAGGGGGGTTACCAGAAGCTGGTGAGAGGTGAGGAGGAAAGGGATATGGAAAGTTTGATCATTGGTTAATCTAAAGATTGAGAAGAGGAGAAACTCTGGGATGCTATCACATGGTACAGACTATAGATAGTAATAATATACTGTACATTTCCAAAACTTAGAAGAAAGGATTTTGAAAGTTTTAGTTATAAAGGAATGGTAAATATTTGAGGATATAAGTATGTTTAAGCTAATTTACTTTATACAAAGAATACACGTATTAAACATTACGTAGCACCTTATTAATATTCAAGATTTCTAATTTGTATGTATTTGTTAAAATTAATAAAAATGAAAAGAATTGCTTAAATGATTAAAAAATAATGACTGTAATTGTATCACTATACCAAAGTAATTGAGGCATATAGTAACATTAATCATAGAGAGAAATAAATCAAAGAATAAATAATGTCATTCTAACTATAATCAAATAATGTAAAATGTGTTCTAGTGGCTTTTGGGGAGTGAGGTGCCAGGGATTGAACCCTGGAGCACTAAATCACTGAGCTACATCCCTAGTCTATTTTATTTATATATATATTTTTATTTTGAGACAGATTTTTTTTAAGTTATTTAGGGCCTCACTCATTTTCTGAGGCTGGCTTTTAACTTGTGAAACTCCTATCCCGACCTCTTGAGTTGCTGGGATTAAAGGTGTGTACCATAGGCACAGCTCTACTTGTATCTTGCTCTATTCTGTACAGGTACAACCATCAATAGAAATCTTAAAAGTGAACCAATGGAAGGAACAATGCTTCAAGAAGGATGTTGATGGCTGGAGTGGTGACTTGGTGGTTATGGCACTTGCCTGGTAAGCATGAGGACATGGGTTTGAACCCCAGCACCCCGTAACACAACAAAGTGTCAGAGCAACAAAAGCCACATGAAAAACTAAATAAAATTGATTCCCTCTTTCTCTCTCTCTCACTGTCCCTCTCTCATGAAGAAAAAGAAGAAGAAGAGGAAGAAGAAGAAGAAGAAGAAGAAGAAGAAGAAGAAGAAGAAGAAGAAGAAGAAGAAGAAAGAAGAAGGAGGAGGAGGAGAAGGAGGAAGAGAAGGAGGAGGAGAAGGAGGAGGAGAAGGGGGGAGGGGAAGGGGAGAAGGAGAAGAAGAAGAAGAACAGGAGGAGGAAGAAGGATGATGATGCTGAATCAAAATTGGAAAGATTTATCTTCACAAATACTAAAATCTCCAATTTTTTTTTTTTACCTTTCAAGAAAGTCTTTGAACCTTCAGGAGATTATTAAGGATTTTGCTTTGAGAAGATAGCACATCAGATGAGTAAAAATGCTTTTTCCAAACATAGAAGAATAAGACTCAAAGGCACATTTCATTAAAATAATGAAATTCTTCCCTTAACTAATCCAAGGCATTAAACAACAGTGCAGAATCCAAGAGTATATATAAAATAAGAAACTATGTGACATGAAATATGTCAAAATACAAAATACAGTTGATGTAGTGTTCATTTGTCTGAATCTCCTTGCAGCTTTGGGGAGTTTAGAGAAAGTTTATAATGTGTACTTTTAACTTAAACTAATTCACTCCATTCACTATCCAGGAAAATGACATTAGTAGCATTGTATAAAGACACTGTAAGGAGAGTATTAGTTCCAGTATGAGATGATATCAAAAGGAGAATATGTGGATAATGTAGGCAAAAAACTGGTAGAAAAGCAGCACATTTCAGAATGGAAACAAGAGTATAAAACATAGAACTAGGAAGGAAACTGTCCTGGGCAGCAGGTGACGGTGTCAGAGGGACAGTCTATACACAGAAAGACTATCTCAGAGTAAAACACCTTTCACAGTATTCTTGATTTGATCCAAATAACATTGGTTTTTAATGGGAAAACAAAGAAAATACTATTTTTCTGCAGTGTCTTGACAAATTTTTAGATTAATAAATGACCATAAACAAATACTCCTCTAAAATGGTAAGCCTGACTGATAAATTCCCAAGTGACACTGTATTGGTTATGATTCTAAGAACCAGTTCTTCACTCAGGGTCCAACTCTAAATCCCCAGATGTAAATCCCCACATTTGTCTTATCAGCCTCTCTTCACAAGTAAATGCAGCCTCCCCACTTTAATTGATTTCCAGACGAAAGCTCTGCTTTTTCTGAGCATTACTTCCTAGGCATAACACTGCATATGATTAAGAAAAGCAAAATGTCTTTCTGAATATAATATAAAAGTAGAAGTTAAATCTTAAACTCTGTTTAAGCATTCAATGTGAAAATGTACATACGAGCAATTTGTGATTTTTAACAGTCATCATAGGTGTCCATATTCTGTCCCAAATATTGCATTTAGTATTTCTTATATCTTAGTTTTTATCCATGGTTAATATATTTTATACTTTTCTGAAAAACAGTAAAAGAGTTCCTCTAAATAACATCATATATATGCATATGTATGTATATATATATATATATAGAGAGAGAGAGAGAGAGAAAGAGAGAAATAATCAAATACACACACATATATATATACATATATCCCAACATTCATATTTTAACCTTTTCAAAAATTGCCCAAAATTGGGAAATGTATATGTTTTATTCAGCCAATCTTATCACTTTTGTGTTTTATGCCCAAGGCTTAGAAAGTAGAATTTGAATGAATCTAGCTTTAATGTTTTTCAGTGACGTGAGGTTTTGCTTTCTATAAATATTTTTGCTAGCTTTGCTTATTCTCACATTTTCGAATAATTATAAAGCTATATGTTTTTGTGATTTATGAAAGATTGTTATTTATTTAATACCCAAAAGTAAGTGGGGCAATTTTCAAAGATGAGGAGAAAAATCACCACGCTTAATGTACATAGACTTGCATAACAATTTTTTTTTACTTTGTTGTAGTTAAATTTGATAATTATGCAAATAAAGAGCTCATTGTGAAAAACTATTAGTATATCTATAATTAGGTTTAAAAAAGCTTTTGTTTTCACTTCTTTACAATTATTATTCAGCCAGCCAAAATTTTGTATTTTAAAAAGAACAAGATTGTCTTTCACTTCAAAAGTTAAAAGGACAAGGGAACACAATTTAAAAACCAGACCCTATTGGTAGATGCCCACAATATGGAGCAAGGTCATGAAATGTACTGTTAGTACCCATTGACTTTGTGGCATATCACATAACACTGATGAAGAAAACTATATGTAGAACCTGCAGATCAATGTTCTAACCCTTGTTTAGAAATTAGTTATCTCTCTGACTTTGAACAACTAATCTAAACTGCCCAAGCCTCAGTGTTATCTGTAAATCATGCTGGATCACATGCATTTCACTGCCTCTTATAAATAACAACATTTTGTGATACTGTAATGATGAAAGTCAATTTCTTTTCTAGCCTTCAGTACTTAAAAAAAAAAAACAAAAACAAAATAAGAACACAGACAGAGTGAGAAAGATTGAGAGGCCATTTAATTTTTCTGAAGATGGACAATTTAACATCTGTACCTTGAATCTACAACAAAGAATATTTGCCTGAAAAAATAACACAATTAATTTGAGGTATAAATATTGTAAAGTTTCTTTTCTTTTTTAAAATTTTTTAATTAAGAAATTTAGTTGTTATGCAATCAAGAATGCTTCCCATGAAACAATATGATATGTATATATTCTGAAAATTAGATTTACCCCCTGGAGCCCCCCTAATTTCCCACCCTTACCCCCCTCCCCTCTCCTTCCCAATACATCTCTATGAATGCCTTAGATTGTATGTCACTACACCTTTGCTGGGTTTAATACATGAGAGTTGACCTCCTTTCATACTGGCCAAGGTCTAGCTCCAGCCTCCACAGATGAGTGAAGACATTTGACCCTTAACTCTCTGGGTTAGGCTAACTTCACTCAGCATGATTTCTTCCATAGCCATCCAATTATCTTCAAGGGCTGCAATATCATTGTTTCTAATTGCTGAATAAAACTCCATGGTATATATGTACCACAGTTTTGGGATCCATTCATCTAGTGAGGGGCATCTGGGTTGTTTCCATAATTTAGCTATTACAAATTGCGCTGCTATGAACATAGATTTTGCTGTGTCTCTATAATATGCTGATTCTAAATCCCCTGGAAAAATAGGAGAGGAATAGCAGGATCATAGGGTGGATTCATCCCTAATTTATTGAGGATTCTCCACACTGCTTTCCAGAGGGCCTGTACCAGTCTTCAGTTCCACCAACATAGAGTTTATTTTCTGTCCTAGAAATATGAGATAAGATTATCTGATTCAATTCTATGATGTAGGGAGAAAAATATATCTAGACCTTTAGACTTTCATTATATTCAAGGAGATTAACAGAAAACCCAGTTATGAATATTAGCTCTTCTAGAAATTGAATATAAAGATGTGCTACCACATGCAGAAGAAATGACTATAGCTAAATAAGGTTTCTCTTTTGATTCCTCTTCTCATCAAATTGGAATTCCCAAGTATGCCTGAAAATTATGTTATAGGAAGATTCTTTACCTCATTTTGGACATTTGATATTATAAATAGGAGTTATATTTACTATTTATGTTAAGTATTTATCTTTAGATAACTTTCGAAGATTGAAGAGAGGTGGCAAGATATAGTAACTGAGCTCTGTCTCAGGACCTAGGTTACCTGAGTTGTAAACCTGACTTTGTTCCTTATTAGCTACGAGACCATGGGATGCTGGACTCAACTCTGTGCCTTAGTTTCCCTGCCTGTAAAATTTTTGAGTAAAATCATTCCAAAGTAATATTGACACATAGAACTATTACATAATGCTAAAGAAAGAAAGTGGTGTTTATGTAGTTCATAGGACCCTCATCCCCTTCTCATTAAGAAGTGCACAGCACAATGCCTGGCAAAGTGGAAGTGATCAATAAACGGTATTCCCAGTGCATGCACAGATCATTTCAATATCACAAAGGCACCCTGGGAACTGGTGTGGGAATTATAATAGAGCTCATTTAGCTATAGGATTTGGTGTATCTGTCTTCTATTACATTGTAAGATTCTCAGGAGGGATGTGGAGTGATTGAGGTGCATTTTTTTGTGGCTATAAATCTTAAAAGCAAAAACAGTTGTTTGATGTTTTTCTTTTCTTTATCATAGCAATACAGATACTGGACAGTTGTCTTGAATTTAGTGAAAAGAACACTCCTGAACCAAAAGTGTGCACTTGGGCATCCAGGACATCCAGGGTGTTTATTTTCATTCCCAGGTTGATTGCCCTCACAAAAGGATAGGAGTTTCCTAGAGGCACACAGTAACCTTTCTCAAGAGGACTGGAAAAGTACCTACTTGTCCAAAAACAAGCAATACAATAAGGTTGCTTATGTTTTGAAGGGTGGAAGGATATTCTGATCCATACCTAAAGATGTAAATTCATCCTGTGCTCGGGGATATTGTGGTTCTGTTCATGTGAGATGGTAGACATCTAGCTACCAATAGGAGCTCTATGTATTTCTTTCACTCTCAAGTATGGGCTAAACTTGTGAATTTAATGAGATTTGCTCCTGTGATTAAGCTGTGTTCCGTGGTACAGTTGACCATGGGCTCTAGGAGTGGAGATTCACCCTGGACTACAGGTTATAAGTAAATGGAGACCTCAGTCCTGCAACCACTGCACTGTCAATAACCAAGACAGCTTACAATGGGACTTTGAATTCCAGAGAGGAATCCAGATTTGTGAGACCATAGGTTCTCAGCTATGCCATATGCAGAACTATACCTACTGTAAGGTGAGAAAATAAATGGGCATCATTTTAAGACATAATAGTGTGTGCAATTTCCCACACAGCTATGGAAATTTGGTTAATTTGCTGAAAAGCTGTCAGGTTTGGAGTGCGTGACTCCTTTTTCCTTTTTTTTTTTTGTCCCCCTAATTTGTACCAGAAAGCTCAAATTGTGTCAACAAGTACTGCCAGAAAAGAAGTTCATTTGATTCATTTGGTAACAGTGTGTACCAAAAGCCGGATCTGGGATAACAATAAATTTTTAGCTTTGTTTCTGTTGTTATTTATCAAGAAACAGCAAATAAAACACAGTGACTTTTAACTCACTATTGCTTTTGCACTATCAGTGCAAATATCAACATAGTAGAAAAGATAAAATAATATTTCCATATAATTCTAAAAATATGTCAATCTTCTCACTTACTGAAATTATCCCAGGGATCTACCCCATGCGGTTGTGAGTGTTGGGACAGGCCGAAATGGTTATAGTTGGGTTGTCTCCCCAAGATTTTGGTGGGCTGTTATATATTCACTGTGTAGACAAGGTTGAGGACTGGCTATGCTATGGTTAGTGTGTAGTCAAAGCCAGAAACACTCTGAGTCAGAGCATATACTCAAGGTCATAAGCATTACTTGTGAGCTTGTGGGCCTTGTGAAACCTGTTGTCAGTGTGCTTTCTTTGAATTGTGTATAAAAAATGCCTATGCAAATGACTCCTGGGGCAAAATAATACTGGCTGGGAGCCAAGGCTGGAGGCTGAAGCTGGAGCCTTTTGTCATTCCCCAAATAAACCATGACTCCTGTCTCAACTATTTCTTGCATTTCTACCTGCTGGGATCCGGAATCTTTTCTCTGAGCCTCATCCTCACCATGACAGTAATCTTGGATACACTTAAGACCTATTGGTATGAAATAAGCTTGTGCTTGTGGAAATCAAGGACAACAGCAGATTAATTGCATTCCACCTTCTCCCTTTTTGAACTAGGAGGTCAAATTTTCTCCCTAGGCTCTTTTACTGGTTTAAATAATCAAGATCGTTTCCTCTACAGATAGGGCAGTGAAGTCCAGGGGTAGGAAATAAAACTTCAAATACAGAAAAGGGTTAAGCAGAATCAGACTAGGTAAGCATTTACCTCCTTTGCCAGGGAGTTGGCTGTGTTGTGGGTCCACTATAACATAGAAGAGGCACTTTGCTGGGAATTTAAGAATATTTGTTTAGGGCTTTGCTAAATTGCTGAGGCTTTCTTTGAACTTGGGATCCTCCTGCCTCAGCCTCCCAAGTCACCAAGATTACAGGTGTGAGTCACCATGCTCAGCTTCCCTGAAATATCTTTAATTGTGTTTAGTCCTTAAGAAATTTTAGTAAGTTTTATGATACATAGAATTTACTCATAACTATTGATAAGCTGAGTTTTTGTAGACATTATATAGGGCTATATACAAATTTGAAAAATGATATTATATAATGTAAATATTTTAGATATATTCTCCATAGGGGAGGTGAAATATTTTTGTAAGTTTACCAACTTATGTTATTCACAGAGGCAATTAATTAGGTCTAAATTCTGGACATGCATTTATACAAAAGAGATAACAATTCTATTTTGAAAAGCATATTCATCATACAAATTCATTGTATCACAAATTATCGGACAGGAAGAAATTTTAGCAACGACTGTAAAAGGTATAAACAGTAGTCCTTCCTTTTCTTTCTTTTTACCATCTCTATCATAATATTTAATATTATAATTACTAATAAAAATTGGCATGGAGATACACAGGGGCACAGTCCTATAATTCCAGCCACTTAAAAGGTTAAAGCAGGAGGATCACAAGTTCAACGCAACTTAGCAAAACCCTCAGCAACTTAATGAGTCCCTCTCTCAAACTAAAATTAAAAAGTGTTGGGGAATTTATTGAGTGGTAAAAAGTCCCTGAATTCAATGTCCAGTAAAAAGAAACAAACAAATAAACACAGAAGATATAGTTCACATATTGTAACTTGTATAAAATAAATTCCTGTGATAAGAGAGATGAAACATTTGTGAGTTAATAGAAAATAAAAGCAAGAGATGTGAACATATCATAAGATCACGTTGGTATCATTGAACCAGAAGACTGTATCACCTAAATGGTAGATTATTAATGTGTTTATCGAACTATTATTAAGTCACAAACTAATCATAAAAACTATTAGAGAAACTAACATTCTCTTCTCCTCTCCTCATATTCACCTCATATTTAAAAAGACATCCACATTAATAGACTATTTTCCAGGAAGTACATGTTTCATCAGAACCTTAACATGCCAGGAATTGTGTTGTGCAACCAATTCCAGACGTTATTTTATTTTATTTTTAAATGTTTTTACTTAATTGACATAAAATTTATATAAGGTAATATATATAATAAAAAATTCATTTTAAATTGTAAAATTTAATGACATGTAGTACATTCACAAAGTCAGGAACCTCCATCCCTACTAGATCCAAAAAAACACCTTTGTCATTTCAATTTTTTAACAATTTTATTGAGATATAATTAACATACAAAATCAACGCTGAATGTGTTTAATGTATACAATTAGGTAAATTTAGGCATATGCATACACTCATGATATTGTTGTTGAAATCAAGAAATCAAGGTAATAAACATCTATCATCATGAAAAGTTTCTTTGTGTACTTTTCTTTGTTTCTTTCTCTTTTCCTTTTTTTTTCTTTTCTTTATATACACACATATATATGTAAGAATGGTTAATGTGAGATCTGCCTTTTAAATATTTTAAGGGCACCATACTTCTTGGTACCTGTAGGCACAATGTTTTATGACAGATCTCTAAAATTTATTTATATTATAGAACTTTGTACATATATACATATGCACACACACAAATATGTGTATGTGCATTATAGTTTTACATAACATTGGGATTATTTGTCACATATTCCTAAATGCACACAATTACACAATTCAGCAATGCAATTTGTTCAAAATAACCCCCCCCCCGGCACACATTCCTGTACCTCCATCCTCCCGTCCCCTTGCCTTTCTTCTGGGTCCTATATTGTTCCTAAAAATCCCAAATACAGTGATATTGTAGAACTTTTAATGTGTAGATCCCCAAGCTTTTCATCTTTCCTGTCTATTGTCTCACCTTGTTTCAAATTCTCCCGTTGTCCTTATATATCTGATATGACTTCCAAACTTACCAGTTTTGTATCATCTCAGGTACAAATCAATGTTTACTAAATTATTCTGGATGATACCAATTATCACTAAACCAATATGAAATATATTGACTGACCATTGCAAACTCTACTAGACATCAGTAATAAAAATACACCTAGAAAAAATGTCAAATATTTGAAATTAAACAACATGCTTCTAAGTAATCATGGGTAAAAGGGAACTTGCAATTGAAAACAAAAATATTTTAAATTAAAGTAATATTAAACAATAGTTAAATTTGTTCAAAGTGAGTAAAGCAGTGCTTGGAAGAAATTGTATAATGATATTTTATTTTAGAAAATAAGAAAGTGCTTAGATTAATGATCTAAGTTTATTAAGGAAAGGAAAGCATTTTCAACGCCTACCAAATGCACAAAAGGAAGCAATTAAGATAATTAAAGAAAACTATAACATTAATACCCAAAAAATAGCAAAAATTCAGTGATACTGAAAATTGGTGCTTCTAAAATAAGACATTGGTTACCAGTCAAAAAAATTAAATAGAAGGCATTGCAGATATCACAGATATTAAAAGTGCAAAAATGCAATACAGTGAAATATTTCATTATTCCTACAAAACTAACACCACAAAGTAGTCAACAATTTCCTTGAACAACATAAAATAACCTAGATTATACAATGTATATACTTATATATTTTTAAAGTTGAATCTGTAGCTATAGACTTTCTAAAAAGGAAAATTTCAAGATAGCTTTGTTGGTAAATTCTACTAAATATTTAAAGAAGAAATTGTATAGATGGTACACAGAGTTGGCCAGAATTTTTTTTTAAATGAAGTACTAACAATTAATTTGTAGGTTTGGACGATACTGATGCCAATGCCAGAAAAAAAAATTACTGACCAATATCTTTAGAGCAACAATGCATTAAACTTAATCCACCAATATAGTAAAAAATATTATGTCATGACCAACTAGCATTTTTCTGTGGAATGAAAGGTTGTTGCCATATTTTGGAAATTAATCAATTTTAATATCAACAGTCCGGTGGACAAAGGGCATAGCATAATTTCGATAATTACTGAGAACAGCATTTGATAAAGCTCAATATCTATTCACAGTGTTTTAAAATTCTCATCAAATAAATCATAAAGGAAACTTCCTCAATAAGAGGCATTCAGATGGGAAGAGTAGAAACAAAATGTTGATGATGATATAATGATATATGGATAAACTCCTATGGAATCTACATAAAATACTAGAAGTAATGGTTGATTTGTGAGATTACACCACTAAAGATCAATATGCAAAGTCATTTTTGCATACTGGCAAGAATTAGAAATTAAATCTTTTAAAAATCATGCTATTTACAAAATACTCTGCATTAGAGAAAAAGGTATTTCAAAAGTGGGTTATGGTCTAAATTTAAAAACCTAGGATTTCCAAGCTTCTGGAAGAAAACATATCTTTGGGAACAGTTCTTATATAGGGCATGGAAACCCTGATTCATAAAGGAAAACCTGATAAAATAGATTTCACATTAAACATTTAAGCATTTACAAATCTTTGCTCTTTGAAAGACACTGATAAGAAAATAAACAGACATTGTACATTGGAAGAAAATAATTGCAAAACTTATGCATGATAAATATTTGTGTGTACAATATAAAAATATATTTTGCACTCGATGGTACAAACATACACACATACACACACACACACACACACACAGGGCCCAATTAAAAAAGCAGACAAATTGCTTCAGTAGACCAGAGAAGATATACGTAGAGAAAGTGAGCACATGACAGCCCCCTCTCCATCAATAGCCATTTGAGAAATAAACATTTAAAACACAATAAGATGCCAGACTCTCCTGTTAGAAATTCAAAAGTAAACAAACAAAAATTGATAACAAGTACAGGTGAAGATACAGTGACGGGAATCCTCATACAGTGTTGTTAAAGATGCAAAACATTACAGACACTTTGTAGAAGAGGTGGACTCTGTCTTTCAAAGTTAACCACACATTTGTCATTAGATCAATCAGTCTTGTTTCTAGTCACTTATCCATGGGAAAAACTGAAAACAAAGGTTCAATCAAAAATCTATACACAAGTGTTTGTATCAGTTATACTCATACCTGCTCAAAAGTGGAAACATCCTTCATCTTTCAAATGTTCAAGCTGTGAAATGAATCATGAAAACGAAGCTCTAAATAGCAATAGGTACTAAAGGACAAATATGGTCAACAAATAGATGAACCAATTCATAAAATGATAAGAAAAAGTCAAGCTCAGTATATATATATATATATATATATATATATATATTTATTTATTTATTTATTTACATATACACACACATATATACACATACTCATATATGCACACACACATTTATATATGCACATATACATTCACACTTACACACACACATATATATATACATATACACATGCACATACATACATGTGCTCAAATATATGTATATATGTACACAAATCCTGGCAGGAGAGTCTGCTGGGTCTACATTTGTTCAGACACTGACTCTTTGTCATTGATAGTACACCTAACCTGGGGTGAAATGCAATACAGAATATAGAAGAAACAGATCCTCAATGAAAACAATAATGTGATTTACCTAAAACATGAAAGGAAAGAATGTTATATATTTAAAACTAAACACATATATATACACACAAAAAATATATACATGTATACTTGTAATTTGTGCTATTAAAAACTCATGAATTAAAAAGTACAAAAATAAATGCTCAAACATTCAAGGAAAACCGTAATGTCTAAATGACAGGTCTGGTGAAAATTCCCCTTACCATCAACCTCATTTCCTTGCATGTATATTAAGAAGTTGTTTCTGTTATAGCACATATATAATGAAAATATGCTTTAATGAAGAGTGAAATTTAATTAAATGGTGAGTTTAATATTACACTCTGCTCATGGGAGCATAAGGACATTAGTGGATTTACATATTAAGTTTATTAAAGTATTTTCACTCCTTTTGCCTTCCTGTACCCCTATAATAAACGCAGATAAACAGCAGCAATGGACTACATTCGACATTCAAGACACATAAAATATTCCTATAGTAAGTGTATGAAATGTTTTCTGAAACATGTGGAAAGAAAAATAATTATATAAAATGGATGCCAAACATGTAATGACATTTTAAAAATTCCGAAGTCTATTCCAGTCTGATGCTTATAATGGAACTAAGCCACGTCTAACAAGAGTTTACAGTTCTTTTATACCCAGTACATACATGTGTGTATGAAAATGTTAAAGTAATGCATGGCTCCAGCGGGAAGCAGCCTTGGGGACCGTCTCGAAAACCACATGAAAATAAAAATCAAATTCCAAAACAGCCATAAAGACACTAGAAGTTCTTTTATAATTTTTCATAAAAATGCAAACAGGGAATCTTCATAAGGAGACCCAACGTTAGTTGAGCATTTGTTAGTAAACAAGTTTGACAAAATTGATCCATTTAAGGTTCACTCGCAGGGGCTCTGGAAGCTAGGTGATCTTAACACTTAATAGAGGAGGACACAATGGGCCCAGTGACCTTCAACCTGACATCTGTCAAGACCACATAGTCCAAAGGCCTGCCAAGTGAATGAGCCAAAGTTCAAATTCAGGTTTTACTGCTTAAACTCCATTAGGCTTCCCTCTTCCACAATCAGCTACCACCTATCCATTCATTATATTTCACGAAATCCCAATACAGTGATTTGACTGTGGCATCACCAAGTTGATTGGTTCTTAGAGAGTGCAGAACATATTAAAACCCAAAAATGTGTTAACATCAAACTTCGTCAGAATAACTACCTTAATTTGTGTGATTTTTTTCTACAGAACTGAATTTTTAAATATTAAATTGCTCCAAAGCCATCTCTACATAATACAAGTAGAATTGGAAGTACCAATTACTTTCTGTTTGAAAATCTTTAAGCAACCAATCCCAAAAGTTCAGATCAGCATATTCATTTTAGGGAAGTAGTATTTGCAGAATAACCATCAACCTTGCTTAAATTCTATCAAACTCATTGTTACAAAAGCACTGAGAAGATAATGAGTACTTAAGAAATTCATAAATGGTCAATGTTTCATTTGTCGCAATCCTCTTTGAAACTGAATTGGCTGCTCAGACTTCAATGTTGTGTTAGCTGTGAAAAATATATTTTAAAAAAATGTATTAAAATTCATTTTGTATATACATCTTAAGTCAGACCCATGAGGCTGGATCAGAGCTGAGTAATGACAGGAAAAGAGGCTGGAAAAGGGAGGGTAAGAGGTGCAGAAAGCAAGAACCCAGACCTCAACAGATCAAGATTTATTGAAAATGTTGCAGGGACACACTTTCCAAGCAGAAAATGACCTTCTGGCTTTCGGATAGGTGGTATTTTAAGGACTGAATTGGTGGGGAGATCACAGTGGGGGTTTTCTATTCACACTGTTTATTGCAATGGAATGGGAATCCTCTGATAAGGGCCCGAGACATTAGGTTCCAATAGGGGCCGAGTCTGTAAATTTCATCTGTAAACTTCTGGTCTGTGACATTCGGTATAAAGGAGCCTGTGCACTTCCAAACAGTGAGCAGGGGGTTTGTTGCCTGGCTGAGTAGCCTTTGGCGATCTTCCATATCCATCAAGTAGAATCATGAAGGATATTGTATTCCTTAACACATGAATTTCAATTAAAAAATTCTTGCAAGCTTGTTATTAAGAAAAAAAAAGCAAAACAGGAACAAGCTAAGATTTTCACTAAAAGGGACCTACACTGAAGACATATCATACTATGTTCCACTTTGGGGAAGTTAGGACAGGACAAGCAGAAACAGACAAAGTGAGACCGTAGAGTTCCAGTTGACACCAGAGATTCAAAAAATAACTCAGAGGAAAAACAAAACACATACTGCCCTTGTAGTATGTCTAATAACATTTATGGATATAATATAAAAGAGGGAAATAAATATAAGGTTGTAATAACTAGCATTAATGATGAGAACAGTATATTTCTTTAGGTCTTTTCATGCAAATTGAGATGAGCCACATAATAGAATCAAACTAAATAAAAGCTCTGCTCTTGCTTGTTGCCTGTGAAATGGGGCAGCTGTGCTGGAGGAAAAGTACTACATCCAAATATGACCTCTTTAAATAATTGAGGACACCTAGTGTGAATGAACAAAGAGTAATTTTGTTGATTTTTGTGCTTTATCATTTTGTTTGGTTCTCAAATCATAGTAAACCAACAAAATTAAATGTGATTATACCTGCCATTTCCATTCTCCAGGAAAATAAAATTGTTCTTATGTTTAAGAACATCACAAAAATATATCTCATTACTGATTTTATTATGGGTAATTTGAATCTAGCATAATGTGGTTAAAATGCTTTTACTTTATATAGAAAATAAGTTTCTTTGAAAAACAATATAGAGAAGGAGCTTCTTGATATTGGTCTGAGCAAAGATTTTTTTTTTTTCTAGACATGGCCCTAAGATCACAACCAACAAAAGTGAAAGTAGATGAATGAGATTGCATCAAACTTAAAAGCATTTATACAATAAAGAAAACAATCAACAAAATGAAGAGATAAACTCTGAAAAGAGAGAAAATATTTAAAAACCACATTTCTGATAACAGCTTAATATCCAGAACATATGTAGAATTTAAAAACCCAATAGCATGAAAACAAGCAACCTGATCAAAAAGTGAGCAAAAAAGAGATGTTTAAAATGCTTTGTAATTATATGGAAAAAATGTTCAACATCACTAATCATCAGGGAAATATAAATCCAAATCACAATGAGAACCTCTCAGCTAATAGAATGGCTATTATCAAAAAGAAGGCAACAAATATTAACATGTGTGTTAGTCAGCTTTCCATCACTACAACAAAATATCTGAGAAAATCCACCTGGAGTAGGAAAAATTTATTGTGACTCACAGCTTCAGAGTTTTCAGTCTATAATTACTTGGTTTCATTGACTCTGAGCATATGGTGAGATAGATCATCACCATAGGCAGAGCACATGTGGCAGCATTTTGTTGCTGTGATTAAAGCACCAAATAAGAACAACATAGAGGAGAAAAAGGTTAACTGGGTTCATGTTTTCAGAGTTGAATTTCATGTTTGGCACTCCATTCCTCTGGGCCTGTGGTGAGGAAGAAGGGGGGCATGGTCAAGGAGAGGTGCTCAGCTCATGGAAATCATAAAGCAGAGAAAGAAAGAGAGGGAGAGAGAGAGAAAGAGAGCAGGAGAGAAATATATATATATATATATATATATATATATATATATATATATATATAGAGAGAGAGAGAGAGAGAGAGAGATCTCATCAGAAGCTCAGAAGCCAGGGACAAGATATAAACCCCAAGGACATATCATCAGTGACATACTTTCTTCAGCCATGCCCTATCTGCATACAGTTACTCCTTACTAGTCTACTCAATCAAATGGATTAATCTACCAATGAGGTTACAGCTCTTGTAACCTAACCATTTCACCTCTGAGCAATCCTGCATTACCTAATACAAGAGTCTTTGGGTGAACATTAAAGATCCAAACAATAGCATCCTACCCCTGGTTTCATAAAGCTCATGTTCACCTCACAATGCAAAATGCATTTTGTCAATCTCCCAGAGTTCCCTTAATCTTAACAACTTTGGCATTGCTCAAAATTCCAAGTCGAAAGTCTCCTTTGAGACTCAAGGCAAATTATTGGCTGTAAGACTCTGTAAAAATCAAAAGCAAGTCATATACATCCAACATACAATGGAACAGAGTAAACACTCTCATTTCAAAAGGGAGAGAGGAATAGTACACAAAAAGAAAGAAGGAGACCAAAAAGCAGGACCTAAACCCAGCTGGGACAGTATTAAGCCCTATACCTCCCTGTCCAGCATCTGGGGCATGTGGTGGTGAGATGTGGGCCTCACAGGACTTAAGTAGCCCCTCTTGGATTATCTTACCACTTGTTGCTCACATGGCCTCACTGTTGGCCAGGTGCTACTGGCTTCCTACAATTTTCCTTGGCAGATATTTCATGTTTCTGGCATCAGCTTCATACATCAACCTCCAGGAACTTCCTTCTGAGATTCCAGCCCTGCTATACTTTGTCTGTCCCCCTAGGCATTTCTTTAAAATCTTGGTGAAAACCTCCTAATTTCAGTATTCTGAATTCCTGCAGAATCAGGACCCCATGGATGAGGCCAAGCCAGGCAATTGCCTGACCCCTTGTATTCTATTGGCAGTAACCTCTGGGTGCCCGAGTCTCTGAGCACCACGAAACAAATCCTAGAGGAACAATTCCTTTGGTACCCCAAAGTAAATAAGGTGCTCCATGGTCTCTTGAAGGAGGACATGTTTTCTGTTGTTTCCATATAAAGTGGCTAGCTTCTCTTTAGTGAAGATAATCTCTTTGGTAATCACAAATTCCTTTTCCCCAATTTTACATGTGCTTCCTCTCTGACTGAACTGGGAGTTTTTCAAATATTTTGTCTCTGCTCTTTGTTCCTAATTGTCACAGTAAACTTTGCTAAAAGCTACAAGCAATATACATGCCACCACCTGAATGCCATGTTGTCTTGAAATTTTCTTTGATAGATTAATTAGTCTATCACCTTTAAATTCAGGCCCACAGAAAATTTCAGGACATGGACAAAATGTAAACAGATTTTTTGCTAGAATATACTACACATGGCCTTTATTCTAACTTGCAATAGAATTCTCATTCTCATCTGATGCTTCCTGTGCAGCTTTTACTTTCCACATTCCTATCAGTATTCTGATCTTCTAAACTCCCACCAGATTTACCCATTAAGCTTGGTTTACAAAATTCTAAGGTTCCTCCATCTTTCATCTCCAAAATTTTGCAAACCCCTCCAACAAGCCAATTCCAATGGTTTCTGAACCACATGGTGAGGTTAGTCACATATATGACCCCATTCCTGGTACCTATTTTTATTAGTCACATTTTTTCTTTTTGTGACCAACATACCTGAAAAGAGCAACTAAGAGGGAGAAAAGTTTATTTTAGGTTTGCAATTTCAGAGGTTCAGAACATGGTCAGTAATTCCATTGCTCTGGATTCTGGGCAGAGTATCATGGCAGAAGGGCATTGTAAAGGAGAGCTGCTCCACTCCTGGAAGCTGAGGGGAAGAAGAGGCATGTGAGGATTCAGAGACAAGAAATAATTACCAAAGATACTCCTCCAGTGACTTCTGTTCTTCAGCTACACACAGTAGTCAATTTGAATTATTAATCCAACAAATGTATTAATCCAAAAAGAGGTCACAACTGTCATAATCCAATCTTTTCACCTCTGAACATTTCCTGAAATGTGAGTTCTTTTGAGACATATTTTCAGGTCCAAACCATAACCACACAGCATAGGAAAGCTTCTCAATTCACAACGATCAGGAAACAGAGAGGACAAGAGGAAGTAGTGCTGGAAACAAGATTAAAGCCTTTATGGACATGCTCCCTTTGACCTGCTTGCTCTAACTGGGCCCCATTCCCTGTAATTTTCATCATCTTCCAATAGTCTATTCAGTTAGGACCACATCACTGTATTAATCTCTTAATAAGGTCAGAGTCTTCATGATCCAGTTACTTCCCCCAAGCCCCATTCAACACAAGAGCTTTTGGAGGATATTTCATACCCAAATTAATAAAAGCAAAGACATGAAGAAAAGGGAATTCTTGTACATTGTTGGTAGGAGTACAAATTGATTTAACCATTATGGAAAACAATGCGGAAATTTCTAAAAGGAGAAGACCTATCATTTGATTCAGCATTTCTCTTGGGTAAAAAAGAAATGGAATCAGTATCTCTGCACTCCTCTATTCACCATTACTGCAAATAGCAAAGATATTTAATAAATTTTATTGTTCAACAGATAAGTTGATAGATAAATGTGGTATGTTCATATAATGAAATATTATTAAGCCTAAAAAATAAATTTTGTCATATATCACAAGATGAATGAAACTTGCAGTTGATTGAAGGTTGTTTGTCCATCAAGGGTTCCTTTGTTCCAAGTTCTCAGAGCACCAATGATAGGAAGTGGTGGGACCTTTAAAGAGCAGAGTCTGGTGGGAAGTCACTAAAGTCACTGCCTTTGGAAGAAACCTAGGTGGTTCTTGTGGGGCCT
Organism: Aplodontia rufa; assembly: GCA_004027875.1. Taxonomy (NCBI): domain Eukaryota; kingdom Metazoa; phylum Chordata; class Mammalia; order Rodentia; family Aplodontiidae; genus Aplodontia; species Aplodontia rufa. The sequence goes on along the minus strand of PVKS010002372.1, from coordinate 7,496 downwards.
CGGGTTTTATTTGAAAAAGATTGTTATGAAAGGTGTCTCTTATTTCTTGTCTAGTGCTCTCTCTCTCTCTCTGTCTCTCTCTCTCTCTTGCTCATGCTCCCATAGTTGTGTTGCCATCAACCGTGTGATAGCCTAGACAGGGGGATCCTTGCCAGAGCTAATGAAATGTGCTTTGGAGTTTCAGTCTCCAAAACTGTCAGGTAAAAAAAGCTTTTTAAAAAATAATCACATAGCTTTGGTACTTGACTATAGTAACATAAAATGTACTAATACAAACCTTGAGGACACCTTTCTAAGTGAAATAAGTCAGACACTGAAAAACAAATATTGCATTATCTCCTTGCTTCCCTTCTGTTCTCCCCAGTCTTAACTCTCTGGCATCCACCTCCTAACTTTTACAATGTCTGCCATCCTATGCCAAGCAGTGGCACATACATTAACTTAATCCTTGAATATGTCAAATAAATACAGGTCATTTTTCTGTAGTGCATATATGGTCATCCTCATGACCTCTACCCAGTGGACCATTTGGTATAATTTCCCAGTCTCTCCTAATGTGTGCTGCTGGAGGCATGGTGGATTCCCAATGCCTGTGGAAGGCAGAAAACAGTCAGAACTCTCTCCTGCAGAATCCAGGAATTATGGCCAGTTTCCTGTCATACAAGTAGCTGATCAGTCCAAGAGTAGCTCTTCCATCATGTGCTGCTTTGCTCCAGACCCCACCTGAGCTTATGACTTTGTCTATCTGACAGAATCCACTATGATGGGCAGCTCCAAAAGAGTGCTTATTTGATGTCACATTGTCATGCACACTGTATCTACCAGAGCCTGGTAGCACCCCAGAAGCAACTTTACTACAGATACATCATTTCCTACTGTAGAAGGCACAACTTCTTCCGGACCTAAAGTGACCTGCAGCACAATTCTGCTACATGATGATATTTTGCCCACCGAAATATCTCTAAAAGTGTAGATTATTCCAGATTATAGTGCCAATGTGGGCTACTTTTATCTAAGCCTCGTCATGCTTTGGTGACTTGTCCTGCGTTATGCCCCCAAAAGCTGTAGTACTTGTATACAACAGTATATGTGTCAAATCTATTTGCAATTGGAAAATACTGCCTCGAGGATATTGTTAGCTGCCAGTTGTACATGATCTGTGAGATATGATATTTCATTTTTTACTTTAGAGACAAGTTTATGTTATACCTTTCATCAACAAAACCCCAAAATGTTTACTGACCTTTAAGCTCTTAAACCGCATAGGTCTCTTCTCTCATGCTCAGTAACTTGAGAGTCTCGTAATACCTCCAACTTACACAGCGTGCTTTCCTTGTTCAGTCTGATGTCATAGATCAATATGGATGTCTATTCCGTCCAGTCTAGACAGAGAGTAAGAGTCAATAATTTATCCTTGAAGCAAAACTGGAAGTGTATATTATTGTCTGCTTCATGTGAATGCTATTGCTGATCCTTTTTTCTTATCGGAATATAAAACAATGTATACACAACTTCGCTGCTGCATTCCGTGCCTTGTGCTGTATTAATCTCCTCTTGCAAATAAAACCATGTGTAAGCCTCTGTTGTGTTATAGTTGGCACAATCATCTCATATTAGCCTTGTGATTTAAATTATGGAAGTGAAGACCAAACTGGTGAATTAAAGGAGTACATTTATCCTTACAATCCTTAAAACCTTTGAGGTGGTGCTGTTCTCTGTCTTTCCTATAACTCCCATTCATGACATATTATTACTAATTAACTCTTCGGGACAGAAAAAGTCATTTCAATGACTTACACTTTTCCCTCTCCACCATGTTATTCCTTATCTCTCAGACCAAGGATGCAATGCAGATTGCTACATTAACTGCTAACCATGGCAATCCCAATTATGAATTCAGGAAGCTGTTAAAACTACCACCAAATGGAGCTACAGAACCAGTGTATCAAATGTATATTGTACTTAGTCTGCGATTCTCATTTATACCTGGTCCTTTTATGTCCCCATACTAGTAATGTCACCACACTTAATGGCATTTTAAGCAGTAGATAACAATGGCAGTTCAAACACTTTGTATCATAGTCCTTGCAATGCTTGAACATTTCTGTCTTCCCAATGCACATTTGCCTGAATAAATGTCCTAAAACAATGTGTCCATATTTGTGAGACCCAGTGAAAAATAAAAATGTAGGACACTTATTAAAAATAATAAAAATAGCCTTTTCCTTTCTTCCGTGGTTTATTTCTCAATTTGCCATGGTGGATTTTATCTACTATCTAGTATATATTAACTCAAGCACAAGGATATTTATCAGGTGGGTGCAGACGCTTATGTTTGACTCTTCCTGCTCCCAGCCTAGACAACTATGCTCTGAATTCCAACAGGATCCATGGAAAACAGCAGTTGCTGAGAGAAAGTTGGAAGAGATTCAGTCTGAGGGAACCACGGAGGTGGTAGGAGGTAGAGCCATGTGTCAATTAAAGCTCCAAATCCTTAACAGGAACTCCCTTGTTCTCTTGGACTTTAATTTTACATAACACAGATTAAAAAGATAAAAATATTTAGAATTTCAAGAAGGTGATTGCTGAGCAATCAATCTAAGTACCAGTCACTTTCTTTGCACAGGTCCCTGTCCAATTGCACTAGACTTTCTGTCATAAAATTGTTCCTGGATGTCAGTCCTTTTGGGGAAGAACTTCAGGTGTTATTTTTATGAATACTTGTCATGACATTGCAGAGTTCTTCTCACTGGAGGTCCAAGTTTACCTTCTGTCAGCAATTCCGGGTTATGAATTGGCTCAGTTCTATTTTTGATAAGTTCACACACATTTGTGCCATGTTGGATGACAAGCCACTTGTCTCTATGAATGTGGTGTTCAATTAATCCTCTCTTTAGCTCTTTGTGGATTTTACCCATAGGCAGAAGCTCCAACTCTGTCTCTTAGACAATAATCACACCTGCCTAAATTCTGGTGTCTCAATACCTCCAACTGGCTTCTAGTATTCCAGGGATCCATTATCTATTAATAAATAAATATGAATGATATTAATGCTATTATCAGTTGTATTATTACCTTCTTTAAGCTTTGTTATATAATGGCCTAACCTGGTTAAAGCCCTGGCTTACAGAATAGTCCCCTCTTTCCAGGTTTATTTTCTTTTGTTTATATTTCTCCCAAAGATGAAATTATCTTTTAGTCTCAGATATCAGAGTAGATCTGGTTACCTGGAATGATGAAGTGTATGGGAATTTGTACTAGCATTTAAAGTAGATTTTTCTTTCAAATCTTCCAATCCTCTTTGGCCTCCCATCCGCTTATGAGTTTGGCCTAAACTATTGAACACTTCAGTGGCCATTTATCAGGGTTCTCTAGGGGAACATAGCCAACAACATTTGTACATCTATATGTGTGATTATATAAGGGAATTGTGATTATATAAGGGAATTGGCTTATTTGATCAGAATCCAAATAGTCCCACAATGGCCATCTGAAGCACTGGAGGAAACAGTAGCCCAAGAAGCTGGAAGTAATCCAAGGAGCTGGAACCTCAGAACAAGGGGGACCAATGATTCAGCACCAGTCTGAGACTGAAGACCAAGAAACTCCCTAGAGAATCACTGGTAAGAGTCCACATTGGAAGAAGGAAGGAGCTAGAGTCCAATGTCATCAGGTGATGGCAACAGGAGAACAGATTCCAGAATAGATCTGGAATCCCTGTGACTTTCTCTTTCTTCCACTTTTTGGGGCCCCTGTCAATGGAATCATGCCCACACACATATGAGATGGTTCTCCCCTATTGGTTTGCTGTCCTAAATGTCAATCATCTGTAGAAACTCCCACATGGACACACCCAGAAGACTCTTCATCCTAGATGTTTCCCAGGCATCTCTCAATTCGCTGGCGTGGACAATCCAGATTAGCTACCATGAGTGGTTTGGGGGCACTCTCACCTGTGCATTCCTTATTTCAAAGTAAGTGGTGAATCCCACCAGGGTTCCTGTGGAATGCAACTAGTATTGAGTTTTCCAGCCTTTTGTAATGTTTCCCTTCCATCATTTTCACATCCCTGGAGACTTATTATCTCTTTTCCCATGTGGCACAGAATTTCTGGCATATAACTCTACTCATTATCAGTCATCCACTTCTTCATGTTTCTAGAAGCCATCCTAATAGCAAGCTTGGAAATCTCCGTTCTAGATATTTACTTTCAAATCAATATCTAATCAAGTGATTAAGCCCCTTGATAAATCACCTTAAGAATCCAATTCCATACGTGTTCCTAAGATCCTAGGTCTTCCATGGGTTGTGGCCAGGTCTTTCATCCCTTTGGGACTTAGTTCCTTCTCTCCTTTATTGAGCCCCACATGTGCTTAGCTGGATGCCTTATCACTTAGTAAGAAAGAGGGTGAGAGGACAATTCATGATGGGAATATATAGTCCTCGAGGAAGGAAGTAGTGTTAATTGGGAGTTATAGTCTGCTTATACAGTCTCAGAACTTTTGGAAGTATTGGGCAATTAAAAATGTCTAGGAGCACTGGGTGTGGTGGTAATCCCAGCAGCTTGGGAAACTGAGGCAGTTCAAAGCCAACCTTAGTAACTTAGCATGGCCCTCAGCAATTTACCAAGACCCTCTCTCAAAATAAAAATAAAAAGGGTAAGGAGTGACCGGAGATGTGGCTCAATTGTTAACCACTTCTGGATTCAAACCTTTGTGCAAAACGAAAAAGAACAAAAAAGGAAAAGAAAGAAAAAAAAAAGGAAGGAAGAAAAGAAAACTGTCTACTTTTCTTAAATGGCCCTATTCCCATTTATGTTTCAAATAGGTCCCTGCCTTAACACATTATAGTCTAGAATCCAGCCACTCTATTAGGCTCCGGGCCTGGTTCTCAGTTTCTCTGCGGGAAATGAGAATCTCTTTTGTAAGCTGTCAGGGCGCCCTCAGCCTTCCACACTCACTTTTCAGTTGCTCATTAATTCCCAGGGAGCTTTGTCATCGTTATCTAGGTCACAGTGGCACTTAGTAATAACCTTTCAAACCACTTGTCTTCATAATTACTCATGCACTTTTTAACAAAACTGAAAAATTACACTAACTAGTGAATTTTCTTCTACTAGTACACCATTCTGATTCATAATAAGGTAATTTTTGTTTTGTTTTGTTTTGTTTTTGAGAGAGAAGCAGTGAGAGAGAGAGAAAAAAGACAGAATTAATTTTAGTTTTTCACACGGCTTTCATTGCTCTGACACTTTGTTGTGTATGTGGTGCTGTGGTTCGAACCTGCAACCTCTCACATGCCAGGCAAGTGCCGTAATGACCGAGCCACTACTCCAACTCACCATAAGTTAGTTTTAGTAATTGCACTGCCTCCTTAATCTTGGGAACGTCTTTTGGGTTCCAGCTACCACTACTGACTAGAAGGAAAGTGATTCCACTTCTTATCTGCATTTTATCAGTCCCTTTCCTTCCTGGCATCAGCTACTGCAGATTGCTTTCTATAAGCAAAGGCAAGGTGAAATGTTGCACGTAAGACGTTTTAGAGGAATCAACATTTGTGGAAGAGAAGATTAGCCAGCTTTTCAGAGCTGTGATTAAAACACCTAACAAGAAGTATTTAGAGGAGAAAAGATTTGTTTTGGCTCATGGTTTCAGAGGATTTGGTCCATGGTTGGCCAGCTTCAAGGCAGAAATATCATGGTTGAAAGGCCTGGTGGAAGAGGGCTATTCAGTTCATGACAACAGAAGGCAGACAAAAGGAAGGGGCAGGGAAAAGAAAAGCCCTTCCAGGGCATGCCCCCAGTCGGGCGGAACCCGGGGGCCCACGCCATGCAGGCAGCTTTAAGATGGCGGCTGGCAGCTGGCCAAGCCAAGTCAGCTGACCTCGTGCTGTTCCTGGTTCGTATGCTTGCAATATCTGACCACCTAGAGACAACCAATAGGAGCTGGCAGCAGAGTTTTCTTCCTCGTAGCAACAACCTGCTGATTGGGTTACCTGCCCTATATAAACGGTGCAACTTCCTGAATAAAGAGAGAGCACACGAGAGATCTTAGCAAGCAACAAGCGTGTATGTGTCGTTATTGCCACTTCGCCGGTCGAACGTGGCAAATGGTGGCCCGTACGGGGATAGTGAAAACCAATTATAAGTATTAATGGCAAATTGAAATTTAACTAGCAGACCCTGTTTGAACAGGAGTAGGGACTATAAGTATAAACGGAAGAGTCCTTCTGAGGGACTAGAAGGACTAGCCTAGAGCTAGGGAAGGACTGGCCTAAGAGCCAGGGTGACCTCGAGGTAAACTGAAGAGTCCTCTAGAGGGACTAAGCAAGTGGCTGCAAGACAGCGTCGGACGTCCTTTAGTAGTAGAATTTGTGTCAAGTTGTAAGTCTTTGTGTGTTTGTGGTATTGTTGTGTATTTGGTTTCTGTGTATTTTTGTGATAGCTATTGTGGAAGGGCTTAAGGGTAATAATGGGATCAGAAATATCACGGGTCAGAATGGAACGGCCTCTTAAGGAGCTGTTAAAAAAGAATGGAACGCCTCTAAAAATGGCCACCACCCGAGCATTCCTCAAAACGGTGGAGAAATGTTGTCCCTGGTTCTTGGAAGAGGGGCTCCTGAATATCCCTCAATGGGAGCATTTGGGAGAGGAGTTACAGAAGAACAATAAAAAGAATTCTATCCCTGTAGGGACTTTGCCTATATGGTCTTTAGTACGCTCCTGCTTGGATTCAGAGCCCTCTGACATGAGGAAACAACTTAGGGAGGTTGCACAGATTCTTGAAGAGATAAAAGAGGAATTAAGCCAAGCCTCAGAAAGAGGAGATGAGTTGTCAGACTCGGAGACAAAAAGTGATACTGAACCAGAGAGGTCTGGGGAGGATGTGGAGAGCGGTTTTCTCAGCTCCATTTAACTCCATCTGCACCACCAGCTTATAATCTGGAGCCATGTGGAGGCACTTGCTCATGCTATGCTGGGAAAACCGCCCATACTCGTTGGGATGAAGTAGAGTCTCGATCCTTCTTTCTGGTATTGGAGGATCAAAACCAGCAAAGATACCACCAGCCCCTCAATATAAAACTTGTTAAACAGTTGAAAGAAGCAGTTATGACTTATGGAGTACAAGCAGCATTTACTCTTTCCTTTCTGGACTCCATAGGCAGTTATAACCTCACTCCTTTAGATTGGGGTAATCTAGCAAGGGCTTGTCTTTCTGGAGGGCAATATTTACTATGGAAAGTAGCTAATCAGGAACTCTGTTTAGATACAACTCAAGTCCAATCTGGGAATCTCCCTCGCCTCCGGGCATTTTCTCTTTTTGGCTGGGCCCTATGGCCTGCTAAAGGTGGGTCACCTTCTCTCTGGAGCTTGCTGCATACCTCATCTGCCTCTGACCCTCGGGGCAGCTGCCCCACCCCATGGTATCCTTGGGAGCCTGGAGATTAGAGCAATGGCTGAAAGGTTGCAAGGCTCCCTTCTCTTAATTTTAAAGGAC
>PVKS010002371.1:60398-119657 GCA_004027875.1 Aplodontia rufa | reverse complement strand
CCAGAAGGACACTGCTAATCTGGGCAGTTGAAAATCCCACCTGTCAGAGGCCCTCTGTTGCCACCAGCTGCCGGGCCATGACATCCTGGAGAAACCATGTTGCAGGGTCAGCTCCTTGACTGATCCTCAGATGAGAAGCTGGGCTGCACAGCCCAGCTGGGCGTGGCCCTGTGTCCCTCGCATGTCTGCCTCTTCTGCGAGACGGGACAGCACCGCCTCTGAGAGCCCATGTGTATTTCCGCCTTCACTGTCTCCTGCTCTGTGGGGTGGGTTTCTGTCCTTCCTGGTGCCCACTCATGGCTTGATAGGGTCTTTCCAGGCCTGGAGCTGGAGGGGAGGCTCAAGCCAAGAGAAGCGCACCTCCTGCTCTAAGAGGATCATCTGGGAGTGGACAGGAGAGCCAGGGTGTGGTGGTGGGTCTCTTGGTGACTGCCTTGGTTTTGCGATCAGGGTGCCTCGGCAGCTCTCCATGTTGGCTGGCCCTCTTGCCACCTCCTAAACCTGCCCCCTGCCAAGCTGCAAGGAGAGCCCTCTGAGTGAGTGGCAGGCACGCACCTGAGCCACAGGCTGGGGGCGCGTCACCGGGTCTGACGTGAGAACAGCCATCCCGCCTGTGAGCCCCAGGCTTTACCTGCGTGCGTCCCTTTTAAAAAGTACAGCCTTCGGTGGCAGCAGGCTTCACAGTTGGAGAGCAACCCAGAGGTCCCTCCAGAGTCCATGGGTGGGTCTCAGAAGGACCGTCACCATCCTGCAGCGATGTGGACGATTGAGTTACGTGCACTTTTTCTGGGACGAGGGGAAAATGGTCACGTGGTCTAGATATCAAAGAGTAAAAATCAAGAACTGTTGCTTCACCCTGAAAAGAGGCATCAGCAGGGGAAATGAAATGTCAAGGTCAGTCCAGGCCTGAAGGTGAACCCCGGACTTAGCAACGTACACAGATGTCAAAGGGGTGACCTCCTCAGTGGTCCTGCCTGACCTCTCCTCGGTTCCCCTGGATAGGTGCATCTCAGATGCCAGGGACTGTGTCACCGTGGAGTCTCTATTTTTTGAAGGCTCGTGCATGCTGTCCTCCAGGCCCTGACGTCCTCACCCTGTTCTGCCACCTGTGTTCTATAGTCGTTCCGGTCACCATGACACTGCTTGACACTGAGTCAGAAGTTGAGGGACAAGAATGTTAAGGTGCCACTCAGCTCGAGTTTGGCCAAGGCCAACCTTTCTCCTAGTAGATTAGCTTTTCATGTGACAGAAAAGCTCCTCCCAGTACGGGTAAGAGGGCTTCTGCCACCCGGCTAAGCTCAAGGTGCAGCTCTGTCATGGGCAGGCTAAGCCAGTGCCCTTCTCCCCTGCGTGCCCCCCATTTTCCTGTTGGTGATGTAATCAGAATCACTGAGTGGGATCAGAGGGGAGAAACAGAGACAGGATGGAGCATCTGGAACAAAGTATGCATCGGAAAAGTGGCAGCAGCCTGATGATGAAGATGATGTAGTAGGAAGGAAAGAAGAGGAGGAAAGATGAATAAGCCCTTTAGACGCAGCTAATTCTCCATGGCCACATGGTCAAGCAGGATAGAAATGGGTGTGGGTGGGTGGATGAGTGGATAGATGTGTAGATGGGTGGGTGGGTGGGAGGATAGATGGATGAGTGGATAAGTATATGAATAGTTGGATCAATGGATGGTGGATGGGTGGGTGGATGAGTGGTTAGATAGGGCGTGGGTAGATGGATAGATGAGTGTGGATGGATGTGCGGGTGGAAGGATGAGTGGTAGATGAATGGTTAGATCAGTGGATGATGGATGGGTGGGTGGATAGATGGATGGGCGAATGGTTAGATCAATAGATAAATGGATAGATAGATGAATAGTTGGATCAGTGGATGGTGGATGGATGGATGGGTGGTGGTTGGAGGGATGGATGGATGGTTGGATAGGTGCATGGGTGAATAGCTGGGTGAATGAACACCTGGATGGATGAGTGTATGATCTATCAGTGTATGGATGGTTGGATGAGTGAATAGATAGGTGTGTGAGTGGGTAGATGGGTGGCTAGATGAACAGATGGGTGGGTGGATGGGTGGATGGTATATCAGTCATCCAGTTTGGGAAGTCTGGGTCAAACAAGTTCAGTTTTTCTTCCTTATGGCATTTCCCAGGGGCTCTTACATCCTAATAGCAACCATGAATCTCTAAGAGGAAGGGAACGAGCAAACCTGACTTAAGGAGTTCATTTGAGGCCTTTCCCGTGCGGCTGTGCCTGGGGAGCTACCGCCCAGGCACTGGGACTCCAAATGGACAACAGTGCACTGAGCACCCAGGCGGGTCAGCCTCCAGCAGCTGCCTGGGGTTGGGACGGAAAAGCTCCTCCCCGGTCCTGGAGGCTCATGCTGTTTGGCGTGTGCTCCATGCCAGCTTCCACAGACACCTGCCCCACATAGGGCCACAGGGACTCACAAAGGAGCTTCTAGGGAGCAGCTGATTATGCCTGTGTTCCGAGAGTCCTGGGGGTGTATCCATTTGCTGCCAGCAAGGTCAGCTAATTCTCAAACCCCATTGCCATTCATCCCAGCCAGATCAGGGGTCAGTCCTGAAGCTCTGTGGATCTCAGCAGAGGCGATGAGCAGGCCCGATGTTCTTGGATTTGCTCATTCAGGCGGGCGGTCTGCCTTTCGGAGGAGAATCAGGTCAAGAGTGCTTAATGACCAGGCGCGGTGCGGTGCTGCCAGTGCCTCTGCAGCTCGAGTTGCTAACGGTCAGCAGCAGCCTCCTCACGTCCAAGGCCTACTGGAATTTCCTCCGTGCATTCTCATAACCACTTTTGGAAGTGAGGCAGCACGTCCCGGATTCTTTGAGTTTCTGGGGATTGAAAGGCACCAGCGTCATCCATACTCCCCACGTGCAGAGGCCACATGAATGTCCTTCCTTGTCACCTGTCTGAATTTTTGACTTGGAACATGGAAGGAGATCAGTTCTTGAATAAGTTGCATGTGCAAGCGTGATTTTATTTTATTTAACAGCTGAGTGGTTATGAGGAGGAAGAGTGCTGGTATTCCTGACTTGATGCTCCAGCCCAGCTGCTGCTAATTCTGTTGTTAGTGACAACTTCCAGCACCCATATACTGCTTATCCACTAAAAGCTGTCCCTCATTTAAATCAGTTAGGGTTAATGATCAGATTCTAACTTTACAGATAACAAATCAAAGGCATGGAGATGAATGTGCAGGAGAACACACAGCTAGTACTTGGTGGAAACTGGGTTTCTGAAATGGTCGCAGTGTGAGCTCATTACTATGCTGCGAAGCACCTGGGGAGGAGATTCTGGGCAGAGAGAGCATAGCAATGCAATGAGAATGGTCACCTTCCCTACGCCTGCCGTCTGCCAAGGCTGCTGTGTGTACCCTACAGAGGCCCATGTTGGAAGTGTCTCCCCACGGATGTGCTTTGGCTGAGTAGGTCCTCCACTGAGCCGTCCAGTGGGCCTGGCTTGTAGCAACCAGAAGAGGGTCTCTGGTTGGCCCAGGCTGTGCTACCACAGCCTGCAGAAGCTGCCCCCACCTAAGTCTTGCCTTCTTGTGAATCAGGTTGGTGTGGCTGGACTCAGGTGCCCGCTGAATGGCCAGCAATCTTACTGCTTGTCCCCACATCAGTCTGCAGTACTCAGGATTGTAAGCATCAGGTGACATCTTGAAGGACTCTCCGTGCCCTCTGCATTCTTACCTGCGTCGGGTGGGATTTGGTATTGGTCAGTGTGGGTTTATGCTGCTGCATTCACATGATGGCTCTTGATGACTTGGCAGATACCAGACCCAGGTAGGTAGAAGTCTGCTTCTTGCTTAAGGACAAGGCGTGCGTTTTCTTGTTTAACCCTGCACACAGGACTTGGCCTCCCTGAGCCTCTGCCTCGTTGCCAAGGTGAAAGGTCATCCTGAGGACTTGGAGCATCTAGTCTGTGTCCAGTCCTGGAAGAGAGCGGGGGAAACCAAGCGATGGGGGAGAGAAGGGGAATGTTTTTTTCCTGGATGGAGAAACCAGTCAGGTCTCACCCGTGCTGGGCCAAGTCACAGTGGCTATTTAGGTCTTGGCTAGATAGATCGTGAGTGCTGGAGAAAGCAGGGAGCCTGGGGGAGCTGGCAGGGAGTTGAAGGGTGTGAATTTCCATCTGCTGGTCATGTGAGGAAGAGCAGTTGCCCACCCCAAGGGTGACATCAGCACAGGGTGCCGCTGGGAGATCCGACCCAAGGAGCAGAGGTCAGAACATCATCTCACAGAGGTGCATCACACCCAGAATGTCACTTCACTGCCACCACACACCTGTGAGCAGGTCCGGGTGCTCTTCTACCTCCATGCTGTGGATGCTAGTGCCAGGCTGAGGACAGCGTCCCGGGAAGATCAGACACGGGAACCAGAAGCAAGACCCAGGCCAGCCCCTCCAGCTTCTAAGCTCCTGCTTTTCCTGCTGGGCTGCGGTGCCCTGGGCCATCTGGGATGTGGGTGGAGATCCAGGTGGCTCTTGGCTGCCACTCATGCTTCTCTAGACAATCACCTCGGAAGTCTCACACATCTGGTCACTATTGTATCCATTGAGTGATCAAGTTTGGCTGCTGGGCCTCTGTGTTGAAGCCCACCTGTGCCCTTGAAGGTGTCACCGGCTTGCACGTGAGCAGACCTGGAGCTAAGAAAATGCTCAGAGGACCTCACAGAAGATGGTGCAGTGAGGTCTGCCAGAGCAGTGGTGAAGGCTTTGCAGAGAATGTGACCTTTGACTTAGGTCATCAAAGCTGAACTTGAAGGGAGGAAGGGGGCAGGAAGGGAAGGAGGACATTTTTGCCTAGCAAGCAGTTTGAAGTGAAACTTGAAGTCACAGACCTGTTTGTCAAAGGTACCCCGCCAGTGTGGTTTGCACAAGTGTCCTGTCGAGCCAAGGACCGTGTACCCCAGAGGATGAAGCTGAGGGTAGACATGCAGAATGTGGTTAGAAGGTTTGCCGTCACCCCGCTTTGCCTGGAAATGGGGATGTGAGTGATTCAGTGACCTGCTAGTCTGTGTGATGAGGTAAACATTGTCAACATGCAAAGGGTAAACAATGCAATTAATATCAAACACGGTGCCACCGTAGGGTCAGGGCCAGGGGCCACCTTATGCGTGTTGCTATGTTTTGTTCCCACGGTTGACCCAAGGCCATTGGCACTTGGCTTTTTTTCAGGAAGCAGGTGAAGAAGGATAGGGATGGTGACAGAGAGCTCCTGCCAGTGGGGGCTGTAGACCCTTTCTTGACTTGACTGAGTTGGGACAGGAAGTGTGGCCCAAGATGCCTGGACCTTCCATACCCTCCAAGGGACATCCTCAACCTGAATTTTGCAAGGACTAACCATCGTTGTGTCCCGCTGTAGCCTGGATCTGATTCCCCAAGGCTTGCCACGGAACCCGGAGAGGGAGGCTGTTTGTTGGATGCCCTCTCTTTACACTCTTGCCAGCACTTCTGTCCTGGTCCTCTTTCCTCCCCTGGTGTGGATGTGAAGTCTCTGGTGACTGCCATGGGCAGAATCATCTTCAGGTTGACTCTGAGGACCTGGGGAGGAGATGCAGCATCTGAGAGTCACAGAGAAAACACGTTCAGAGCAGAGCCTGTTCACGGAAGGTGGAAGATGTGGGAGGCTTTGTCCGGGGGAGGTCAGAGAGTGAATTGTCCCAGGCTACATAAGCAAAATAAGTGAAGGTCTTGATGGAAATTCCCTGTCCAGGGAGCACCCACCAAACCGACACCCAGCAACCCCAGAAATGATAAGAAATGAGCGAGGAAGAGAAAGAACAGAAACGGAGTGTGGTCTGTGCGTTTGGTGCCCGTTGAATCTGACTCCTTGGATGAGCTGTTCGCCGCAGGTGAGAGTCTGTGAACAGAAGCTGGGGGCCAAAACTGGGGCCACCGCCTGCTTTTGTATGACCCTCAAGCTAACAGTGCTTTTTTAACTTGTAGATGCTTGTAAAAATGAAAAGAAGAATATTTCACTTTCTGTTAAAAAAATGCTAGGAATTTTCAGTTTCAGTGTCCACTAATAAAGTTTTATTGAAACACTGCCACAGTCATCATTTGCATCCTTCCAGGGAATGCAACAGTGGACAGTAAGATCTGCAACCCTGAAATCATTGCCAAAGAAAGGTTGCCGTCCTCTGCCCACGACAGCCAGAGCGGTCCCTGGAGCTGACCCTTCAGTGGAATTCGGTGACTTCAGAGGTCTGCCTGTGTCCCCTGGTCACTACCAAAATTGAGCCCCCTCACTGTCTGACTCCACATTTGTGTTGTTTTAGGCTCCTGAAGAGTTTAACACTGCTCACTGGGCAGCCGAACACTTTCCCTGAGCACCTGCTCCTGGGGGGTGGATGTGCCCTGAGTGTAGCACCTCTCTTCTCCTGGAGGATTCAAGACTAAAAGGAATTACAGCCCTACAGCACTAGATGAGTCCCATGTGGGAAAACAGACCCCTGTTAGGAAAAAGAGGTTTCGATCAGTGGTGGTTATTTATTGACATGTTTTATTACTTGTGCAGGGTTTAGAACAAGGAAATATTCAATGCATTTTCAAAAATATAAATAGTACAAGCATATAAGACAATAAAATATAAATAGAAAGTCAGGATCTGAGAAAACCTGAGTGGCTGTGGTTGGGCCTGGAGGTGACAGGGGCACGAAGACAGGGTCACAAATGTGCACAGTGAAGGACAATACGACGGACAGAGCTGCGTTCTCATTGGACTCTGAGCTTCCTGGCAGGCAAATTGAAAAGTGCCACCAAATAGCCCTAGTTTCAGGGAGGGGGAAGAAGATACTTATTACTCAGGAGCCGCAAAGACTTTCAAATCATGGAGTTCTTAAGAAGAAGAGAGATCTTCTACACAGGCCATAGCTCTCTATTTCCATGTTCTGAATGTCTATTTCTCATTTCTGAATGTCTATTTCTCATTTCTGTCTGAATTGAATCAGCAGGCTCTTTTTTTTTTCTTTAAAGAGGTAACAGGGGGAGAGAGAAAGAGAGAAGCAATTTTTTAGTTTTTCATGTGACTTATGTGACTTTTATTCCTTGGACACTTTATTGTGTACGTGGTGTTGGGGTTTGAACTTGCGTACTTGTGTATGCCAGGCAAACACCGTAACCACTAAGCCACCGCTCCAGCCCTCAGTGGCCTCTTTAACTAAGCTGTGTGTGTGTATGTAAGTGATCTACACAAAACACCCTGACACATTTAGTCTCTGACCACTCTTAGGGAACAGTAATGGATCTTTTTTAAAAAAAATTTTTTATTAGAAGTATTTAGAGATACAGTTGAGGGGGAAACATTATCAAACCATAAGTAACCAATGTGTATATACTTTGTTATTCAGGGCTAATGCCAAATCATGGATGCCCAGCTTGGGTTTCACCTGTTACCGTTTCCCCCAAAAGAACTCTTGCGTTATATGGGTCTCTCGTGGAGGAATGACATCTGCTTCTGAGATGGTTCCCCCATATTCCCACTCTCCAGTCTCCTATGAGTTCTTCATACACCCTCCCCCCTTCCCATTCCCCTCCTTACGCCTCCAAGTAATCTAGGGAGCCATCCTCCTATTACGCTGAGAATCATACAATTTTCCCCTCACTCGACGAGTGGATACAAAAACTTTGGTACATATATACAATGAATACTACTCGGCCATTAGAGAAGACGATATTATGGCTTTTGAGATCAAATGGATGGAGATGGAAAGAATTATGCTAAGTGAAGTATCCCAATCTCAGAGACTCAAGGGCCGAATGGTTTCCCTCATCTGTGGAAGCTAGAGTACATGGGGAAGCAGAAGGTTAGACGGCTAACCTAACAGTAATAGATCTTGTTCCTTCTGATCTCAGGTAACTGAGTCTAAACGTGGGAATTTCTGTTCTGTGTGATTAAATCCAGCTCCCTGCCTCCTGGACCAATGTGCTTTTCATGCTACGGTACTCAGGAGTCATAGATGACCCTACCCCGGCCTTAACTAAGTGACTCACAGTCCCCCCCCCGCCATGGTTACCAAAGAGAAGCAGACTAGAAAACACGCCCGTCTCCTGCCGCTGCTTCTGTCCTCTCCAGTAACTTCTCAGAAATGCAGTGCTGAAAGTCATACTCAGGAGCTAAAGTTAGCCACGGTATCGGGCTGTTGAGTAAGAGGGGTCAGCTCACAGCTGTTCCCGGAGCTTTCTGAGTTGTACAGCGTGAGCGCTCGACGCATAAGAATCAATTACCGAGAAACCTTGTCAAGATGGCCCAAACTCAGCCTTCAATAATTGGATTCTCTGCCAAGCCCTGTCCACTGTCGTTATCTGGGAATGTGTTTATGCAGCTAAATCAAGCAACTAAAATTAGTGTAGTGTAAAAACACCTTGGCCATCTGAAAGTGGAGGAATTGACATTCGGATTTAGGAAAAGCCGAATGTTGAATGATTTTGGTGCTCTCTGAGGCTCTCCTTGTTTTGACAAAAATCCGAGTCACATGTCCTACGCAGCATGAGAGGTGAAGGGTCGGGCGGACGTTCGGTTGGAGGGGATTTTCTGTGCGCCTTGGGCCTGGGGTGCCGCAGAGGGGGACTCACTTCATCGGAATTTCCTATCACTGCTCTCAAGAGTTGTAGACTGAACCACATGTCCTCCCAGCATCAGATTAGAAGGTGTTCACTTTTCCATGCCTTCGCTCTGGAGTCAAAGAAGTGTCTCCGGCAACCAGCAGGAGAAGAACAGGAAATGCACATTGAGAAGGACATCTTGCCCCCTGTCTTGCACATGCTGTGATATGGTGACAGGGACTTCTTGTAATTTTCACACCATGTTAAGAAGCAGGGACCTTCATTACCTCAGTTTTCCCAATGGAGAAAGGGGAGCTCAGAGAAGCTAAGTAACTTGTACAAGATCACACAGCTAGTAACAGGTTGCTGCTCAGATATCCCATGGGAATTTATTTATCACCAGGTAACTAACACACCTTCAGTGATCCCTCGGGTGTCGTCCAACACTAGAAAGATTTTCTCAAGTGTCCTCTTGATTGTATTTCTCTTCCACCATTTTGGTATACAGTAGATACATCTTGCACCTCTGAGAACAGGGAAACCTCTCTCGTTCATGTATTGCAAATGATATATCAGAGTTGAAAGTTCACAATAAAGAATGTCTTTAAGAACACAAAGAAAAGAGGCTGGGGTGGTGGCTCAGCGGTTACAGCGCTTGCCTGGCGTGTGCAAGGATGTGGATGGAACTCCAGCACCACATACACAACTAAATTTTGGATCAATGAAAATTACATGAAAAACTAAATAAAATTGATTCTCTTTTTAAAAAAATAATACAAAGAGAAGGAGGGCATATACAGTTCTATCACAGCATCAAGTACTGTAGTGAATGCAGCATGGTGGTCAGGAGTTCGGCAGGGCTCAGCGCGGCCCCATGAGCCCCACAGGTGACCACTTGTGTGGGGCTGCCTTCGTTTCCGTTCCCCAGGACGGCAGAGAGATCCTGCTTCCACCTGTCACGGGAAAGAAGCAGCATCGTGTGTCAACAGTGCGCTCCATCTCCACACGTAGCCAGCACTGATCAAATATTAGCTGGCAGGATTATTGTATTATTTACAAATTGCTCCTTTAAAAATGAAATCAGAGAAAGCAAGAGAGAGAACCAGGACTGAATGCCTCTTAGTTTATTTCTGAACAGTGCCGAGGGCTGCCTGCTTGAACCTCCCTGGGATGTGAGTTTAAGTGGCAGCTGGTAAGCAGGAGAGTTCACATTTCCCCTCAGCAATCCCCTGTGGACCCTGCCCCTCAGGACGCGTCCATCGTCTCCCCCCCCCTCTCTCGCTCTCTGAGAAGGGTGTTTGGTTAGTCATGTTAGGCAAGCGGCTCCCGAAATAGCTCCTTCCATTTTGGTCGCTTCAACTTTGCAGCTGCTGTGTCTCTTCGTTGTCTGGGAAGAAGACGTTCGCGTGGAAAGTTGCTGATGCGGACTTTCTTTCTCTCCCCTCCCGGCTTGATGAGGGCTTGGTTCCTGACAGCAGCGGTTTGGCACTGGGCTCTGTAGTTGGGAAGAAGTTGGGTCTGTGGACCGCCCCCCGACTCCCTGTGGATGCGTTGAAGCCTCTGAGGGTGTCACCCTCCTCGTAAACATGTTGGCGTCTCCGGGGGTCCTCCTGCATTCCTACGGTGTGCCCATGATCCTGCCAGCGGCACCCTACTTCCCTGGACCCATTCAGGTAACTCCAGGTCTCTGCCAGCAAAGCGACTTAACTCCAGAGAGCTCAGAGTAATAATTGGAATTTTTATGGTTGAGAAAGCAAACACTTTTAATACAGGAAAAAGCCCTCGTGGAGTCAGTGAGAAGACAGTAGGAAATCAAAAAGATGGATCACCCTAATCTGGCTATTGACATCTCTCATGGCTGAATAAATGGTGTAGTTGAGCTATATTTGCTTGTATTGACCTGGCTGCTGTTTAACATTCATGCCTGTGCTTCAGGAGGTTCACCACGGGGCGCAGGAGCCGCGCTCCTTCCCGGCTTTCCGAGGGACTCGGTCTCCCCGAGCAGATCATGAGGCAGAGTAACTTCTGAGGTGACGCGGTGGAGAGCTTTGGCCCAGGAAATGGAGGAGCGCAAACAGGCAGCCGCTGCTAGGTCGCCCCCGCAACCTGATCTTGGGTGGAAGCGCAGCAGCTCCAGTGCTGATTCCTTTAGGCAGCTGGGAGACTGGGCTCGAACCCCACACTGGCCGCTCGCGGCGTAATGATGGCAGGAGCTGCAGGATGTAGGTGCTGGTTTCACTTTAAGGCTAGCAGTTCTGCACAGAGAGGCTCCTCCACGGGAGAAGCAGGACCTGGTGCCCTCCCTCACCCTGAGCTCTGGTGGCTGTTGGCAGGCTGGGCTTCTCTGGGAAGTGGACGTCTACTGGGGGAAGAGCCCGGCTGTAGCCAGGCAGCTTTCCCTGTTGTTCCTTGAGAATGATCTTCTTTGCAGCAAATTCTGTATCTCCTTACCCTGGAAGGGAAAATAAGTATATTTAGTATGTCCCTTCACCATCAGTCTGTGCCCTCTGTCTGCCCCCAGGACCCTCTGTTTAAAAACTCTACAACATTCTAGCTCATTAGTTAACATTTCCAGGGAGAATTCTAGTCAAATGCTCCAATTCTTGCCCCTTTTCTCTGTGTTGCTGTTACCTTTTATAAATTAAAGGAGTCCCGGGGGTTAGAGCTGTTCAGGGTGATTTTGCTAACAGCCTATCCTTCCGTCCTGGATGTGCAGTCTCTGCTCAGCTTGGAGGCTGTGTGTAGATAGGTGGGCCCCTGGGAGATGGTTCCATGCCTCCTGGTGTAGGCAGGCCAGCATGGTGGCTAACAGGACTCGATGCTGACTGGCGAGTACCAGGCCTTCTGCTTCTGTAGGAAACTTAGGGTGAAGGTCAGCGGTGGGAGTTTTGTCAGACCCTCTGCCGACCCGGCCGATAAATAATTACAAGCAAATTGTGCTGCTCACTCTATGTTGATTGATGCTGGAATTGCTGCTGAGAGTTCTCATAAGTTCCTGTTATGGATTAAGTGCCGGTGTAGGAAAAATAACGGCACCCACCAAAATGGGTGAATGTAATCAGGTTTAATGGACTCGAGAGCTTGTTGGGAATTAAATAACTATCGATTTGCTGGAATGTTGCTGTCATTACGAAATGCCACTCTGGACATATTACCCTAGTGATAGATGAGAGGATGCAAGGGCCAGCTGAGAAATTGGGGAGGCCCCATTTCTTTTTCCTTGGCAGAGCACTCGAAAAACATATCCAGTTACTTTGGGACAGAGCGGGTGATTTTACTCGCAAACCTTCACCCGGTCCTATTTGTTTTCCTAACCAACGCTCTCTAACTAGTGGCCAATGAGTCGGGAGAGCTTTTGAGTGAGGACCCTCCAACCCGCTGACGGATGTGCCTCGTGTCCCTCTGCTCTGTCCCCATGGAATGCAATGCAAGGCTGCGTCTCTGGTTTGCTGAGGCAGCCGGTGCAGCTCACCCTCAGGTGTCACCCCACTATGGTGCTATCTGCAGGTGGAGGAAAAGCATGGAAAGAAAGAGGAGGCTGTGGTAGTCACAGCTCACAGCTGATGACCCTCATGCTGCCTCCTGGCCAGTCCAACAGCTTGCTCATTGTGCCCTTGACCTTGTAGATTTCTTCCAGCTCAAGATGCAGCCCTTCCCATAGAGAATCAAGGTGCCATCAGCCCTTGAATAATGTCAGCAGTAAGACATTAAAGTGATCAAAATAAAGAGTGTGTTCTCCATCCTTGGCAGGGATTTCCCTGAGCCTGGGATGTGGGGGCAAAGTGACCCTGGACACTTGGAAGAGCTGTAGTGTCAGACTTTGAGTTGCCTCTCGAGGTCCCATGTGCTCATCAGCCCACCGTTCTGTGGCAGAAGAGGCTCCTTTTCCTAATATTCTCAAGTGCCACCTTTTAAATTCAGAGCCCTGTCTTTGTCTGCTAATTAAAGAAAAAATAAATGAATAATCATTTGCTTTGCCAAGCTTTAAGCAAGCACTTACCTAATCCTGCGAAGACAGCAGAGCAAAAGTTTCCTTGGTCCCAGGGAGGTTGCTCCTCCTGGATCTTTTCTTCCAGTAGATTCAGTGGTTACCAGAGACCCTACCTTCCTTCTTGCAGTAAATCCAGCCTACCATATTGGATTCCTGAGCCCATTAATTTACGTCTTAACTTGTTGAATACACACACACACACACACACACACACATGCACGCACACACACACACACACACACACATATGTATAAATATCACCAAATAGTTTATCCAGGTGGTCATGTGGATAATTATGAGTTGAATTTACAAGATTTAGCTGAACCAGTTCAGACTGGTTTACGGGTGTTAAGATGCCAAAGGGACTAGGGAACCAGCCATTTTACCAAGAACCCTGCGGAAACTTCCACTCCTTCCCCCTTGTCCAGACCTCATTCCCATTATCTTTGCATAAAAAGAACCAATGCATGTTGGGACTTCTTTACTTATCTGTAAATTTCTAACAATATTTTGAATGATCAGCAAGTCACTTGACCTACTGACAAAGGAGGTCAAGGCCATTGCTAAACTTATTCTTGAGCCCAGAACCTGCCAAGAAGACTTGAAGCCATGGACTGTGATCACACACCACCAAAGGATAGAATCAAAATGACGGCTTCCTACTTCACCCGTCTGCTTGATTGGCACTTGGTTCTGTGTTGCTCGTCCAACCCCGTGCACCTTGATCTCTATGTCTGCCTCTCCTTGTGACTCAGTCACTCTTCATTCTGCTCAAAGTGTTGTCTCATGGGGTCTTGGGAAAATGATTTTGCTGTGCAAGGATGGTGCTAACCATGGAGCCGCATTGTCTCAATGTGCGTCACAGCAACTCCAACCAAGTCAGGTGGCTTTAATCTACCATCCCTCATCAATGATGCTGAGTTCCAAAAAGCTCTGAAAAATCAAATCTTTTTTCAAGTTTAATACCAAATTTCACTTGAGAACAAGGCTTGACCTGAAGTGATGTACAGTTATTTATAGACTTCTTTATTCCAGTTAGTGTAAATATTCATATATTTTACGGTGGGAATATTTATGGGTTTGATTTCAGTATGTTGTCCTAGGTCCTGCTGAGGTTTTACATAATCAGTGTTGCCACTAAAATGCCTTTCTGAAAAAGAAAGTTCCCCCTACCTACCAAAAACAATCTGAGAAGATGTAGCTGACTCTTGGGGTCTCTGTAAGGAAGCACAATCTTACTTTATGTTTCTTCTTTCTCATCTGAAGAACCTAATACCTTCACGTGGAGAAAGGCAACTAGCCCAAGATCACAGACAATGTCAGTGGCGGGGCTGGGAGTGGGACTGGCTGGTTGGACTAGTGCATCCCTCTTAAGTACCCGTCCGCCATGGTGGTTCTACGCAGGGCTGCTCATGAACACGGAGGGCATGTAGCCAGATGTCCTGAGACTTGAGGGGAGGGGACTGGATGGGGCTGTGGAGCAGGTGAAGGCCTTCACTGGTGCGGAAAGGACAACCACTCCCCAGCAGAGCCGCGGGGCGGGGTGAAATCAGTGTGGTGCTTTGGGCCATTGAGATAGTACCTTCCACACCCTGTGGATGCCATGGGAATGCACGGGGTTTAAACACAGATCTCAAGAGTAGAAAGACTTAGGTCAGCAGAAGCTGGAGGAATCGCGCAAAGGGGCCTCCCGAGAGCTGTTTCTCCGCACGCCCCAGGTAGGAACGGGCTCTGGAACATCCTCTGTGACCTCAGCAGGGGATGCCCAGGTTCCTGGATCTGTGTCCCACTCACT
Organism: Aplodontia rufa; assembly: GCA_004027875.1. Taxonomy (NCBI): domain Eukaryota; kingdom Metazoa; phylum Chordata; class Mammalia; order Rodentia; family Aplodontiidae; genus Aplodontia; species Aplodontia rufa. The sequence goes on along the minus strand of PVKS010002371.1, from coordinate 105,301 downwards.
GTTCATCATCCTGTTGCTTTGAGATGGTGTTTTTCACCTCGAACTCCCCAGAGCTAGACAGAGGCATAAAAGAGCTAGAGGACGCATCTGGGAGGTGGGTAGCGGGGGTTCACAAAAGCCCTGCGCTCCGTATTTCAAAATCAGCTTCCTTGAATTCAGCAATGACCTAACCAAGGATCTGCATCCTCACGGGCAGTGCCACTGGGAATTGCTGAAGCGATGCTTTCCCTGTGGACCAAGGAAGCCCCTCTGTGGGAAGGGAGGTAGCCAGGTCGTGTGGATGCATCTCTGGTTGGGCTTGAAAATGGCCACTTGTTTGCTCAGCGCTGGGGATCCATTCCCAGGTCTCCCTGTTGCGGTCCTGCAGTGTCTGTGTGTTTGCAGTGCCTGCTGATTGGGAAAGACGGCGGAATGGACGCCTGATAGAAATGCTCCTGGTGTCCTTTCCTTGGAGCGCAGAGGCTGCTCCATCTTAGTCACCAAGTGACTTTTCTGCACTGCCAACGAGGCCGTGTCAACAGCAGACTAAATTAAACAGTCAGAGAGGTGGCGAAGAGAATTTGGAGTCAAACAGGTCCAGGTTGATGTATCGGCTCGGCTCTGGTGTTTACTAAGCTTGCGGCCTTGGGGCCTGTCAATTAACCTCACCAAGCCTCAGTGTGCACCCTGCAACGTGGAAACGGAAACACCTGGTGTGCGAAGCGGTTGTGAGCTTTCAGTGCCATTCGCCATCTCTGCAGTTGGCAATTGTTTATTGAGGGTGCCGGGCTGATGTAGGAATGGGTGATGGGGAGAGCCTTTCCCAACAGCAAGTGTACATTATAATGTGCGGGGAAAGTCTCACACGCATATGTGTGCGTGTGCATGTATATATGTTTGTGTACATATATGTATGTGTGTATATGTATGTGTTCAGTATTATTCTGGGCAGGGAAAATATATAGGTGCTTATTAAGGACTCTTCTTTATCTGCAAGTGACAAAAATCTAAGACATATTGGTTCGGGGGAAAAAGAGCATCCAGGTGGCCAGCTTCAGGCACAGTTGGATCCAGAGACTCCGTCAGCCCAAGGGCTGGTTCTCTCCTCCATGTCACAGTGGTGGTCTCTGCTTGGTCTTCATTTACACTGCTTCCAAGTGGTGGCCAAGACGGTTCTTGGCAACTCCAGCCCTACACCCCACCTCACCTTGGAAAGCCACTTCCCAGCTGTTCTGGCTTCAATTCCAGAAGGCAGCCTCCCTGACCGATTCCGTAGTCTGTGCCCATCCAGAGCCAGGCATCTCAACCCTGTGCCTTCAGAGTGGAAGGCAGAGTCATGCCCACCTCTGCTGAGGGGCCCATGAGTGGAGGACAAGTCAGGGTCCTGTTATCAAAATGACTGACAGGTGATGGAGAGACTCGAACCTGGTTCTCATAATCCATAACAATAGTGGGAGCTTTTGCAAACCCCCAAGCATGTGCTTTGTCCCCCAAACTCTGTACACACCTTCCCCAGGGACGAGCATGGTGGAGCTCTGAAGTCAGGCATCCGAAACACCGGTTTCAGATTTCCTACAATTTCCAGAAGAAGATAGAGATATTTTCCCATGTGTCTCCCTGCTAGGCTTATGACAAGACACCTCCCACCAGGATGTGAGCCACATCCCCAGTCTGCTTTATTTTTTAAATTTTTATTTAAAAAAAGTTTTTTGGTATCAGGGATTAAACCCAGGCACACTTAACCACTGAGCCACATCCCCAGATCTTTCTATTTTTTATTTTGAGACAGGGCCTTGCTAAGTTGCTGAGGCTGGCTTTGAACTTGCAGTCCTCCTGCCTCAGCCTCCTGAGCCACAGGGATTACAGGCTTGCACCACTGGGCCTGCCTCAGGGAATTCTTTCAAGGACGCCTGGCACCACAGTGACTTTCACTAGGGACACACAAACAAACATAAGGGAAGGAGAATGAAGCCTTCGAGTGAAGTCTGGAAGAGCATGGGCCTTCCTTGTTCCAGAGCACTGAGATGCTAGGGACTTGCCTGGTTCCATTTGATAGAAATGTACTTTTTAAATTAAAAGATTAAAGGGACACTGTCAGTCTCTTCTGATTAATATCAATCCTATAAAAAGGATGTGTTTTGGCAGCATTCATCTGTCATTTTGATCATTTTAAAGGCATGCTGTATCAGCAAGTGTGCTTTTTATAATACGCTGGTGGGGGCTGGAAGACCTAGGGTTTCACACCCTCCTTTGCTGCTCTGCTGTGCAGCAATCTGAGCCCTCAGTGTTGAAGCGGGGGCCCCCTCCTTGGCTGTCGAAGGTTGTTTTGGGGTAAGTGCTTTGGGTGATTTATGATGGGGATACTCACCCTGTTTACATTTCTCTCCTGTCTAAAGATAGACCATTCTCACACTCACCCCACCAGCATGCACAGCACCTGCGCCTTCTCGTGATTGACTGCTGTTCCCTAAGAGGGGTCTGGAAGAGAGGCACTCCATGCTTGGAAGGTCTCTTCCTCCCGGCACCTGGGACCGCTGTCTTCAGCAATGGTCAGTTTCTAGATCGAGCTCTTTGAGTTTGCAAATGTTGCAGGCAAAGGCTCCGTGAACCTCATCCATGCGTTAAAATGCTTCTTTATTGATCTTAGGTTTCATGCTGGGTTCTCTTGTTAGCTCTGGAGATGCTGAGATGACCAGGAGGTGTCTCTGTCCTGGGAGATCACATAGAGGGCCATGGTGTTGGCAACAGAGTCAGAAATTAGACATAACAACGGGGAGGCAGCATTCTCAGGTCCCCCCGCATCCAGCCAGCTCCATGTATTGTCGTCCTCGCTGTCAGGGTTTAGCTCCAGTCCCAGGAGGGGTTTCTTCAAGCTACTCTCCATCCTTTCTGAAGACCAGTGTTTCTGGTTCCTTCTTGAGCACCAAGACTGTCTTTCTACTTTTGAGGTTGGAAGGTGACACCGAGGGTGCTCTATGCCCATCGCACTTCCCAGCCTTGCGCCCAGCTCAGGATAGAGCAGAGGAGTTGACCACGCCTGTCACTGTGGGAGAAGGTGGCCCCTTGAGGGCTCCTTTTCTTCTGCTCTCTAAGCTGCACAGGAGACATGGCTTGGGGACCGAGGAGGATGATCGCTTGTGCATTCCCTGCCTGTTGTTCTCAGGTCTCCTCTTAGTTCTTGAGGGAGCACAGTATAGGCATGACCCTGACTGTGTGACTGTGACCTCTCTGAGACTTCATATGTAAAATGGGAGTGATATCAAGTATAACCTGTCCCCCACAAGGTCCCTTATAGAATGACCATTCCTTGGACCCTTGCAGAGCAGCCGTGATGTCACTCAGGGGCGTGACGGAGGGCACTCTGAGTTGCACTCTGGCTCCTGCGTGGTACAGGCTTCATTCCTCCGAGCACCTCCTTTTGAAACTGGCATCATGGCCACATTCACTCCGGAAGGGCGAGGGGCCCTTGAGCACAGCCAGTGGCAGTGTGGTCAGCGTCCTCCTGTTTGTTCACAGTGTCCCTGGTGGCTGCACCTTCCTGGGAAGCAGTGCTCTTGACAGGGTCCAGGCACAGCTGCACCTGCTGCTCCCAGTCTTCGTGGGGACTCCTAGAGATGAAAGGTGTGTTTTCAGCGTAGCTGGGAAGTGTAGGTGTGCAGCTGGGGAGCGCAGCAGGGCAGAGGTAGAGATGCCACCCCGGAGCCTGGTGTCCACAGCCTGTGCACCATGAAGCCCACCGTCCCCTCCCCACTTCCTACTCGAAGAGCGTGGGATGCTGGAGCTTGGAGAGCGAGGCTCCTGGGGGAGGGTTCATGGGTCCCAGTCATCCCTTGTCTTCCCCGTTGCACCAGCAGAACATACTGGAGCTGGGTGGCAAGAGGGGGTGGGTGGGCTTTGGAGGGGAGAAAAGAAGCCCGTTCTCTCCCTTCCGTGTGGCCACAGCCTTCTGGGGACAAACTCATTGGGACCACCCACACCCCTGTTCCATGCAGCACCTGGCACACTGTGGGTGCTTAATAAATGTTAAATAATAAGAATAGCTCCCATCTGTCAGTGCCCGGTGGCAGGCAGGATGTGTGAGTGCCGACTGGCACTGGGCAGCTTGTGGGAACCTTTGGGGGAAGGGCAGCAGCTCCAGGTTACTCAAGGTCCCTCCACAGGTGAGCGTCCTGCTGGTGTGTTGCTGACACGGGGCCCACACCTAATGCCAGCCCATCCTCATCGGGACAGGGCCCAGGGGCTGGGCAGCTGATAGGGCAGGGGCTTTGCTAAAGTTTTGAAGGGACAAAGGACCCGCGCACTGAGCAGATGGCGTCCTGGAGGAAGATGCCTGCTGGGTGGTCCACCTCAGGGAGGATGGCAGCAGCAGTGGTGGCTGGTTTTTGGCATTTGCTGTGCACCAGTCCATGGATGAGGTGCATCACCCTCAGCATCTCCCCCCAGTGCTGTGTTCCAGAAAGGAAGATCAGGGCGCGAAGGCAGGATGGTGTCCAGGCACAGGCGGAGTAGCAGGCCACCTGGTCCACACCCCCTGAGCCCTGGGCAAGCTCTTCCCTGCTCTGCCTGGTGTTCACCTCATTCACCTGATGCACCTAAAACCCTCAGCACATGTGGGCAGCTTCATTTCCAAGGGCATCGCCACCCCAGCACACCAGCACCACCTCTGCCTGTCCACAACGGTGGCAGGAGAGTGTGCTTGCTGCTCTCAGGGACAACACAGCGCACAAGCTGAGAGCACCAACCGTGAGCCACCTGCCTAGGTCAGGATGTCCCCAAGACATTTGTCTCTGCAGGCATCTCATCTGTAAAATGGCCCCAATAAAATGACCTAAACCACTAATGACCTAAACTCTCCAGAACTTCAGAACAATAGCCCAGCCACTTCTGGAGATCATAAAGCACTAACTGCAAGGGTTAAGGAATATGAGGGTTCCAAAGAGGCTGGAAATCATCCTCCATTTATTATTACATATTATATATCTTGTCTTATGTGATGGAAATAATTATATATCATGTATCATATAATGTAATTTTTTATCATGTATCATATAATGCTCTCTATACGATGTATTTGGAGCCCATCTGGAGAACTATTATGATTATTATGTAATACATGTTATTGTAGAACACTAGCAATAGTTACATAATTATTTATAGTATAAAGTAACAATTGTTTCTATTTCTGATTGCTACTGCTACAGCTAATAATCACCCTATTAGGTATTTTTCTCTAAAGTATTTCTACCACTTGGAACTTTCTTTTCAAAGCAAAGTGAAGTTCAGCAGAGTGAACTTGCTCTCCCTTGGGACAGAGAAGAGCAGGCCAGGCGGGGTCCTGGGGACAGCTCGGGGGAGCGGCCATGTCCCTATCCCCTGCAGCCTGTTTAGAGCAGGATGCTAACGCAGTTTTGTGCTGCTATCATTTCAGATTACTGCTATCATTTCGGATCAGTTCTCTCCCTGGGCTGTGTCGCTGGCTGTCAGGAGGGCTTGTTCCCCTGTCTAAGCCTTGCTTCTTGGAAAGTGATCACAGCTGAACAAGGGGCGTCAGCACAGGGCTGGGGGCTCTGGGGCGGTGTCCTTGTGGCTTTGTGTAGGAGTCCTTCCTCTTGGTTGTCAGTGCCTGACCTCCTTGGAAATGCACCTTCCACCTCCTGTTTGAACACACATCAAGCGATGCTGCCGACACACTTTCTCTGTCAAATGCGTCAGTTACTCGGGGCTGTGGACAGCTTGCAGCGATGTCTCCCACTGTCCCCGCAGTGGCATGATATTTCTCCCTCCAACAGCTCTGCATTTGTTCCGCTGAGCAGGGTAAACATGGAGGTGCCTGCTTTCTGGGAGGTTTTGAGGGAAAACGTGGAATTGACGTGAACCGACCGATGCCCATCTTAGTGAGGTGGGTTCCCCAGGCCTCAGGGCAACCTATATTTCCCTGGTGGCTTTTTCCAGAAATTTGGGTGGGGGCCTATGGGTGCTAATGAGCTGAGTTTCATTTCACACCTGGTGCTTTGGCAGACAGTTCCCATTGTGACTTAGCAGAGAGACTTGTCACTGCTTGCCACAGGGCCTGAGATTGGTATGGGGGCCCTGCAGAAGAAGCTGGCTGCATCCACCTATCATCCAGGTCACCCATCAGCAGCAGCTGAGTCTGCTCCCCACCTGCAGTGCAAGGGACCAGAGTACCCACTTGCTGCACAGTGTTGGAGAAAAGCCTTCCACTGCTGCGGGTGATGCGGAACACGCAGCCTCCTTACCTGGCCAGGCAGGTGTGGGCTTTGTGTTAGAGATGCTGGCTGCCTGTGCACCTGCTTCAGTGCTTGGTTCTAGCAAGTCAGAGCCTGGCTAAGGAACCCTCGATTCAGGTCCCTCCTGGGGGCCGGGGCAGCACATGGTTTGGTGGCACCTCTGCTCTTGGTGTCCCAGTAGCATTGGCTCTGACTCCCAAGCACAGGTGGGATTGCACCCAGCCCCCCTGCCTATGTGGAGCACTGCTGTGCTGTGGTGGAGGCTCTGAGTGTGCTGTTGCCCACACATCCTGGTATATTTCCAGTGTCCCACACGGCCCAGCAGCATCTGCTCCAGTCCTGAGGGAAGTTGGACGGAGAGCTGTTTGTTTGACTGTGGGTTGAATGAGGACAGATGAGCTGTACTGTTTTGAACATCAAGAAACCTAAGATGGCTCCTGAACGTGTGTGTGTTTTCAGATCACTTAGGTTGAAAGAACAGAACTCAATTCCAGCCAGCTTTAAAAAAATATGGGAGTGAAACATCTTTCAACTGTTTTGTTTTGTTTTGTTGTTTTGTTTTGTTTGAGGTATGATGCATAAACAAGGGAATGCGTGAAAACTCTTGGACTAGAAAAAAAAAAAAGAGAAAGAAAGAACAATCCAGTCAAGGACAGAACAGAGGCCAGGCCTAGGGAAGCCAGCAGGTAGGATTTACGGACATCCTTAACCAGCTCCATTTTGGCAACGTCTGGAGGTAGTTTTTGGTGTCACAACTGGAGCAGCTTGCACTGGTGTCCCTCAGGGTAGGACAGCTGGAATCACGCAGAACCGCCTGGAGTGACCTGGTTCCATGTGTATCAATCATGCCGAGGTTGAAGGGTCCCGCTCTAGCTGTTGCACCCAGTGACTGAGCCATGCAGAGCTTCTGTGTCCCCATCTGAGTTCCCAGGCCCTGGGCTGATCTGTAGCTCAGGTGGAGCCCTCGGCTGGCATGCACAAGCCCTGGGTTCAGTTCCCAGCTCGGCACAATAACCACAGATTTCCCAGGGCAGCATCAGCTGGACTGGTTGTGGGTTGCAGTCTTTGGATCAGTGACGTCTGTTGTTGACCCCCATGCACTTGGAGCCCACACAGCCATTGCGGATGTGTCTTGGGGCAGGACAGTGGGCCCTTACCCAACCACAGAGGTAGCCGCCAGTGGGTGCCAGCCTGTGGCTGAGTCCCAGTGCAGCTAGCCCTGCACGCAGGCTCTCTGCCAGCCTTCACATGCAGCCAGCGGGCTTCATCTGTGACTTGAGCCTATCACCTTTTATTTTGACTACTTTTTTATAGCCAATTAATGAAAAAGTCATTGATTTCTTTTCTTACTACAAACTTAATGTGAGATAAACATTAAAAACTTCTGGGAATGAGAAAAGCACAGAATAAATACACAAAGACTAGGCATACACCACACACACAGGTTGCCCTGATCCACCCCGCAGAGGTCGCCACCTCGGACCTCGGCGTTTCTCCCTGGACCTTCTCAGCACATATATTTTCTTCCCTAAAAGGTTCTCATTCTCGTTTTTTTTTCTACATAAAGATTTTTAATACTTATGGCTAGGTTTTCTTTTTTAACATAAAACTTTCTAAAATAGAATAGGGGACTTTTTAACTGATGGATATCCTTTTTGTTAGCATCTGTAGACCAGCTTGGTATTTTAAACCAAGAGCATTGCCCTTGGGCTGTCCACGTGCCTGCTTACGTGCCTGCTTCACATGCCCTTTCCCTTGCCTGTGGCAATGTGGTGGCTGACATCCCAAGAAAACAGGTTACAGATTGCATTTAAGTCTTGTGGGAGGGGGAAGCTGTGGACAGAGAAGAGGAACCCACCAACAGTGTTGGGGATGAGAGAATTCCACTAGAGAGACACAGTCGGTCCAACCCACCAACGCTGCTGGGTATGAGGGAATTCCACTAGAGAGACACAGTTGGTGGAACCCACCAATGGTGCTAGGGATGAGGGAATTACCACTGGAGAGACAGTCGGTTGGCACCATGCAGCGAGGTGGCTGCTTCTGCTTCCTGACTTCCCAACTTCTACGGGGACACAGAAACTGATGTTTCCTTTGCAGAAAAGGAAAACCTCTTAACCAGCTCAGAGGCAGGGGTGCTTCTATGATTCTTGTGGCTGGAAACTCTTTCATGTAGACCTGCAGAAGATCATGCTCGTTTTAGAACTCAAACTTGGAAAAAATAATCTGTCCAAGAGATCAAAAAAGCTTCCTGGCAGCTGACGACCAGGAGCTGGGGCCTGGAGAGGACGCTGTTTGCCTCGTCAGCACACATCACTCCTGCCCGAGGTTTGCTCTTGCAAACCAATAACCCCTTTAAGGCACCAGATCAGCTTTAAATTTAAATGACTTTATTTTCTCTTTTAAAAAACCAAATCTCCCTCTTAATTCCCTTAAGTCCTAGAAGTACAACTTTGTCCCTTTGTGGAATGGAGGAAGAAGTCATGGGTTGAGATTGCCGGTGGCATTCAGATGAGGTTGGCTGTTCATGGACAACGTGCACAACTTTGCCAGTTAATGCCAATCAAAGTGAGGGACACACCGTGTGCCTGCAGAGGCCAAGCAGGGTGGGAGTGGTGGAAGGTCAGAGGGTTTTAGCTGGGTCTCCTCTTTGTGTTCATTGTGCGCCAGGTGATCGGACTGCAGGTGAATGAGGTACTTGTGTTCTACTAGAAAGAAGCGATAAGTGTGAGGACATCAGAAAGCATTAAATCCGATGAAGACAGTAAGACAGATCACCTGTTAGTGGCTGGGAGGTTCCTTGAGAAAGATTAAGGAGAAATCTGAGCTCAGGTCTGATTGACAAGAAGGTCCAGCTGGGTCACGTCCTAGTGCATGGGAGGGGGCGTGTCCCTAGGGGCAGGAGCGTGCAGGATCGCTAAGGTGGGTGGCAAGGGTTTGGGAAGTGATAAGGATGGTGAGGATGATGGGGGCATTGGGGACATGAAGTCATGCTCTCTGGCAAACTAAATAGTCGAAGTTCGCCACAGCCTTCCAGGACACAGCCACGTGTGTGTAAATGCCCAACTAAGAGAGACAGAAGTTCCCTGGAGCTTCTCAAGTAGAGGAACACCGTGATCTGGCTGAACAGACATTTCTCACAAGAAGTACAAATGGCCAATAAGTCTGCGAAAAAAATTCATCTTTAGCCATCAGGGAAATACAAATCAAAAGTCACTGAGATTCCATCTCAGCCAGTTGGAATGGCGAGTATCAAAAAACAAAGACAAGGGGCTGGAGCAGTGGCTCGGCGGTTACGGCACTTGTCTGGCATGCGTGAGGACACAGGTTCAAACCCCAGCACCACATGCACAACAAAATATTGGAGCACCGAAGGCCACGTGAAAAACTAAATACAATTGATTCCTTCTTTCCCTCTCTCTCTCACAGCCCTAAGAATAGAGCTCCCATATGAGCCGGCTGCACCAGCCCCAGGACTGGAGCTGCAGGAGATGAAGCCGGCATAGGAGGCGCCTGCACACCCATGTATTTCGCAATGTTATTCACGGTAGCCGAGTTACGGCATCTGCCTCAGTGCCGGTCAGCAGATGAACGGATAAAGAAAATAGGATTTTACATGCCTAGAAGATTCCTCTGGACGGTGGGTGGAGGTTGGGCCAGTGGTCTTCACTGAGATACAGTGAGAGACAGGAGAAGAGGTCCATTCAGGTGGCGACATCAACACCCGGGTTCCCAGGGTTGGCCAATGAAGACTTCTGCCTCTTGCCACCTTTTCTAGCGAATTCTAGCCATGAACAGAGGGACAGTTTAGGGGTCACGGGGTTGGCACAGATTTGCGATGCGTGTGGCGTGAGAGCTGCAGCACTAAGGATCGAGGAGGTCCGTGTACCCGCGGGTCTGGAGACTCGTGCAGCACGTGTGTTTAATTGCTAATGATCCAAACATGCACCCAAGGCTGCGAGCAAACCTACTCAGGCGTGGGGAATCAGTCCAGGGCATTTCGCTCCGTCTTCGCTGGGCTAAAGCTGTGAGCAACATCTGGCGAGCCCTGTGCTGTGGCCTGGGCTGTCCATCACAGGACAGTTCTGTCCTAGGGCTGGTTGATCTTTTTTATTTTATTTGAGCAGAAGTAGCAAAGGCCCCTGCGGGCTGGGTCTCTCTCTTCTGTAATTTGTGACAACAGAGAACAACTTGGGAGTTTGCACTCAGACAGACCTGGGTTCTGCAGTCAACCTTGTTATTTGCTTTGATCTTAAAGAAATAATTTTACCTCTCTGAACCCTATGTTACTCGTGTGTAAACTTGCAGGAGTTCAAAAGGAGTTGAGAAGATTATTATGTAGCAACTGGTTAATGCACTCCATTGATAATTCTTCACGCATATTGAGTACCTGCTGCATGCCAAGGGTGGACATCAGGAGCAGAATGCTCAAGGCAAGCATTAGAGAGGTGATGCTTTTTAAATGGAATTTCTGTCCTTATGGGGAAAAGATATGAAACCAAGACTTTAATCAAGACTGCAGCCGCTCAGAGGGATGGGCTCTGATGGCAGTGAGTGACATTAGGAGAGCAATGTGTGTATGTATGGGGGTTTGGGTGGACTAGTGAAGGCGAGGGTGGTCAGAACACTGTGCTTAAGCTCAGACCTTTCCTGGCCTCATGGTCATTCCTCCTCTTCACTCACTGGGTTGGTTAAGTGATACCCTGCCACTTCCCTCTTCAGGCTCTGATCACCCATATCCAGAGGGGCAGCTGGAGGCAGAGCCTGGAATGTGCTTTTCCAGAGCTTGGGAGCCACCTGTTTCTGGGAGCGCCATGGACATGCACATTCCATCACTGGGTCCTGAGGCCCAGGCGGGGAGTTGTCAGCTGTCAGCAGCTGTCTTTTCTGACCTGCTGCCCACGAGATCCCATGCCCAGAAGAAGCCCACCGTGCCCCTTGCCAGCAAAGCTGATGTGGCCCTCTGGGGCTGAGGAAGACAGAGGGTCCTCTGCAGGAAGATTGTTTGAGTCCGAATGGCTTGGATTTCCTCTTAAGCTGTATGTCACATTACAAGTGCACGGTCATGTGGTGGGGCGGTTTGTAGTTAGTTGTTAGTGTGCTGTATGGAGGAAACACTTAAGAATCTCTGCCTTCTGGGCATGGTGGTGCACACACATAATCCTAGCCACTTAGGAGGCCCAAGCAGAAGGATCACAAGTTCAAGGCCAGCCTCAGCAATTTAGCGAGGTCATAAGCAACTTAGCAAGACCCTGTCTTAAAGTCAGAAATGAAAGGACTGTGGATGTGGCTCAGTGATTAAGCGCCCCTGGAATTAATCCCTAGTACCAAAACAAAAGAAGAATCTCTGTTCTAGAAACAGCCATGGCTTTGTCTGGCTTTGTGACTACCAAGTGGAAAAAGTCTTCCATTCTCTCCAAGGAGGTCAACTGGACGCTGCAGAGCAGTGTAACCCAAATCTTTGCACATGTCCCCAAACAGGACAACAGAGCAGGAAAAACTGGCCCTGTCCTCCAAGTCTGGGCCACATGCCCAAGCTGGTGGGAACTGAAGCTTGCATGTCCTATTCTCAGAATCTGCGTCATCTGGAGGGTGTGGCATGCTGTCCCGGTCCCCGGAATATGTAGCCCTTCCTCTCTGCAAGAGGGCACCAGCTGCGGGGGCAGAGCAGGTGGCGTCCTGTTACCACGGTGCTGCCCGTCTCTGCAGCATGGCAGCTCTTTGGCTGCAGGGCCTTCTGAGCCCACACCCCAAAGAGGAGTGAAATGGGAATAGGATTAGAAGGACAGCTAAATGAGGTAACCCTTCTGCGGGAAGGAAGTCTTCCTGGCCCCATTTTCAAAAACGTCCAGGAAACCGCCTGGTGCAACAGTTCTGCAGATGGCGCTTGTTCCAGGTGTGCCGGTGAATGTCCCTCATTCATCCCCAGTCATACCACCTTGGCATGTGACGGACTTGTGCATGATCCTCATAGTAGAACCCCAAAGCCATGCCTCTGACCATCGTTTCTAAAAGTCGACATACTCCAGGGCTTTGTAGCACCAGTGTTACTGTAGAGCTAATAATGTATTTAAATGGATGCACTTTTTACAGTTAACATGAATTGACTCACAAGAAGAAACTATTTCTAACTTAACTGGGCATTCACTATCATAGGCATCAATAATGTGTCTGGTAAAAATTAATTGATTACACCAACTAGATTGGCTACAGTAAAACAGAGAGAAACAAGTGTTGGTGGCATTGTAGAGAAACTGGGACCTGCATGCTTAGCTGTTGGGGCTGTACAATTTTTTAGACACTTTGGAGAACCTCAAAATGGTAATACAGTTATCACATGACCTGGAAGTTGTACTACGAGGTTAGAGTTGTCATACGACCCGGAAGTTGTACTATGAAGTTAGAGTTATCATGCAGCCTGGAAGTTGTACTACAAAGTACAGACTCAAGAGAATGGAAAGCAAGTCCACACAAAAACTTGTGCACAAATATTCATAGCATTATTATTCGTGGTAGTCCAATAACAGAAGCAACCTAGATGACCTATAGCTAACTAATGGGCAAAAAGGAACCCAGTGCCACAGGGACGTCATTGAGCCATGAAATGGAATGAAGTATTAATGTAAGTGGTGGCATGGATTACCCTGAATAAATCAGGAAATATTGAAAATGTTATGTTGTATCATTCCATTTATATGAAAGGTTCACAGTAAGCCATTTATAGTGACAGTGGAGACTGGTGGTTTCCAGAGGCTAAGGGAAGAGGGGACAGAGAATGACCACTCGACGGGTACAGGGTGATGGAAATGTTTTTGAGTTTGATAATGACCTTCATTATCCAGCTTCATGAATGTATTAATTTTTAAAACTCTGAATCGTGCACTTTGGAAGTGTGAATTTATTGGCAGTGAGTTATATATAATTAGCTCTTTGAAAACCAAGCAGTACTATCAAATTCTCCCCGTCCCTTGGGTATGGCGAAGGCTTGGCTGTATCTGAGGCCAGTTCTCTCTCAGGAAATAACAGGAGGGTGAAAAGTGTTAGGCCACGTCCTGGACAAAAGTCACCAGCTGACTGTCCTCCAAGCCATCAGGACCATATATGAGCTTGCAGAGGGAGACACTTCCTGAGGCCTGCAAGAGAAAGAAATGGCTTTCCATTTCCCACTTGGAAGCACTATTACTTTGCCACTAATGAGTCTTAGGATAAAATGAGGATATTTTAGCTGGGGAAGATAGAATTGTCCAGAAACATGTCCTATGCACTAGGGGGAACCAGCAGTCACATTCCTCTATTTAAATTTAAGTTAACAAAAACTAAATGATATTAAGAATTCCATCTCTAAGCAACCCTGTTGGCATTCATAGACTCGAGTGCCCCCTGTGGCTTCAGTCAACTGCCCCTGGCAGGGTACCGCAGGGCATCGCTTCCTGGCTGAAACATCAGCAGGTCAGCTCCAGAAGATGAGGGTGCCTGTCACCTCTTGTTCCTCTCCCTCACTTCAGGAAGCTTGAATGCTGACCGCAATGAGGAGTAAAGATGATGATGGTGAAGTTAATGCCGTCATGCTTGCTCTGAGCCAGGTAGCCCACAAGAATTTAGTATGCATCATCTCAGTTTATCCTCACAGCAGTCCCAGCCACTCCCAGCTTTGTGAATGACAAAAACAAGCATCAGGGGATGATTCTCAAGGTCTGGCAAGGGAGAAGCCTGGATTTGAATCCAGCTCAGTGGGCTCTGTTCTATCTGTTAGTGGGAGCCTCCAGCCCCAGCTCAGGAAGCAGAGTCCCTCTTTCAATATCTCTCAGCATTTTGCCTTTCAAAATTCCAATGTAACAACCCGGTGTTCCCCACATGGGTTCAAGAGACACTAAGAAAGCAGAGTGCGGCCTGTGACTCTGATAGCCACAGCTTCCCCGCAGCCGGAGATGGGGCCTGCGGACAGCGTGGAGGGCAGTCACGTGACAGCGTCCTGCCTCTGTGTGAATAGCGTGCGTGGGTGTGGGTGCATGGATGCCATTCATAGGATTTAAGCAAATGGGATCTCATCACCTGCATCTTTGCATCTTGTGTTGTTGATCTCGCGGCGCCCTTGGGCGCTCTTCCCACGTCAGTACGAGGTCTGTCCGATGGCTCTTCTTTATTTATTTGCTTGTTTTCTTCTGAGATTGAACCCTGGTGCATGCTGGGCCACACCCCACACTGCCAATCACTCCCGATTGACTGTGTGACATTTCATCCAGGGCTACCTGGTGGACTCGCTGTGAACCCTGCTCTCGTTCACAGGCGTCAGGCATCTTCTACTTTTCCTCTCAACAGCTGCAGGTAAAGCCGTTGCACACGCGTCTGTGCACACCCGTGAGCATAGGTCAGGGCTCGGGTCCCAGAGCCAGATGTGCGGGCTCTGAGAGTGCATACTTTCTATTCTGATAGGGACCAACCACCCTTTGCAAATGGCATCTCCAGTTCTCGCTCCTCCTGCAAAGAGTGGGGCGGACCAGCTTCCTCACACCTGGGCTCCTGGGCTCCAACTGGACGTCATGAATCTTGGAGATGTTTGCCAATCTCTTGGGTGATAATTTCTTTTCCTTTCAACCTTCAGGGTCATTTACACCTCCTTCCACCTGCTCTGCTTGGGCTTCTAGCTGCTGACAGCTAAAGGCCTGCGGCAAAATGTGAAGGCCTAAAGCACATTTCCTTTCAGTGGGAGGGGCGCTGGCTCGGGCGGATTGGCCAGGGCAGTGCCAGTCGACACTGCTAAAGGTGGAGAGTCAGGCCCAGCCCTCCAGCGAGGCCTAGAGCCTCGACCCCTTGCTCCCACGAGTCCATCCCTATGCTGCGATCAGTCACCTGGTCAATACGTTCATGTAATTGCTTATTCATCAGGTAGCTGCTGGGCGTCCCTTCTATGCCAGGCGAGCTTCTAAGCAGCAAGAACTGAGTACCTGACCATGAATCAAGGCTCCTCTTCCAATGGGGACTAGGTTGTCATGGGCAGCCGGGTGCTGTCCTGCAGAATCAGAAACCAGAGGAGAAGGTCCATGCAGAAAGGGTGGGCAGGAGGCACCTCCTGAGCCATGGCACTGAAGAACAGGTCTGAAAGCCAGCAGGAGCACCCACAGAGAGGGGCCATGGGAGACAGGGAGGGGAGCAGAAGCACCCACAAAGAGGGGCCATTGGAGACGGGGTGCAGGAGCACCCACAGAGAGGGGCCATGGGAGATGGGGAGGGGGGCAGGAGCACCCACAGAGAGGGGCCAAAGGGAAGGAAGGGGGCAGCAGCATCCATGGAGAGGGGCCACAGGGGACAGACAGCAGTCACAAGAAGCTTATCAAGGGGGTGGGTGGGGGGTCGTGGGGCAGGATAGGAGAGGAGGCTACGCAGGGGTGAGGAGGGGTGCCAGGCTGGGGGCTCACAGCATGAGAGGCCCTCTGCCTGAGGGTCTGGGCCCCAGCTCCTGACCACTTAGAGGTCAGTGCAGCAGAAAGCACACAGGCACCAAGGCGTGGGCTCTCTGGTTTCTGTCCTCTGTGACTGCGGGGCCCTCTGCACATGACCTTCTCGTATCTGTACAAAGTATTTTGAGGCAGGAATCTGGGCGCCAGCTTTGGCCTGTTTTGTGTCCTGGCGATGAGGGTTGCTTTCAGTGGTGCCTGAGGGGTGGGGCAGGAATCCCTGTGGCGTTGGACACTCAGGTTTTGGTTTCTGAGGATGCACACTGGCAAGCACCCTGAATAGTGCAGCCAGAAGGAAGGAAGGCACCTCTGGGTGGTGTCAGTGCTGCAGGTGAGAAGGCTCCGGTCACTCCCATTACACTTGGGTTTTCGTTGCAAATGGAAAAGCTAAAGAAGTGGGATCCCGGTGAGTCAGTAGCATTGACCAGCAGAGTGGGAACCGGGGGACTTTCAGGAGAGCAGAGCCTCTTGGGTTTAGTCCTCCTTGGCCATACCTCTTGACCCTGCAGATCTCATTGTCCCTGGTGGAGGGAATGAGATCAACCCACTCCTCCTTTTCTAGAGACCTTCCTGGCTCTGCCCTGTAAACTTGACGCTTTGTGTGCGATGTGCATTTGACCCAGCTTGCTGGGCTCTCGCCCAGCCTGGCGCCCAACTTCTGGGCCATTTTCTGTCCCTGCACTGAGCTCCTGTGGTCCTGACATTGCAGCCTTCCTCTTCCTGCCCTGGCCAGGCCGCACTCATGGGCTGCCCTTGACCAGGGCGGATTTTGTTTTGACCTTATTTTGAGAATGATTTGGGAGAACCTTGCAAAGCACCCTCATCTCCCACTCCCTCTCCTCCTCTAAGACAGGTGCTCTGCTCGTGAACGGAGATTTTCCCAGCCTGTGGTTGTCTTTAATTTTTTTTTCCCTGGCAATCATGGCAGCAGGGATTTGCTGTTGTAGCAAGATGCATTTCATTTTTATTTTTCCTGTCTCTGTCTTAATAGCAAGACCCGCCTTCGTCCGCTGGAGAGCCACATTATCTTGTATGTGGGCTAATAAACAGTGCAGCCTGAGACCTCAACTCCAGCCTTGCTTGCAGGAGTAGAGCGTTTAATAGGCTGATCTTCGATGGATAATTTACAAGACTTCCACTCCTTATTGATTAACTTTCATAACTCACTCTAGAAGATAAATTATGTAGCCGTTGTCATCGCATTGGCTATGCACAAACTGTCCTGCGAGGGTTGCTAAACCTTTGGAAGAATGCACAGCCAAATAAACCATGAGGGAGGAAGGGGCAGCCCTGCCACTCACAGGGGCAGGTGGCAGTGGCACCAGAGCAAGAAAATGACAAATTATTTAATAAATAATGACAAATCTCTAATTAGCATCTACGCTTTTCCAAGGAAAAGTGAGACTTCTCTTAAGTCCTGATGCAGAGGAAGGGAACACACAAGGCTGGCAGGTAGCATGGTGACACTGACGTGACAAAGTCCAGAAAGTGAGGAGGGAGTTGTGTGCGCGTAGGATGACACAGGCATGCACCAGGAGGTTCTGAGGCTTCTGAGACAGCCGTGCCCTTGACTTCTCATTCATTTATTCCTAACGCTGAGAATTTTTTTTAAGAGAGAGAGGGACAGTGAGAGAGAGAGACAGAATCAATTGTATTTAGGTTTTCACATGGCTTTCGTTGCTCTGACACTTCATTGTGTACAGGGTGCTGGAGTCGAACTCGCATCCTCACGTGTACCAGGCAAGCACTGTAACTGCTGAGCCATGGCTCCAGCCCCATGCTTTGAATTTTTGATCCCCAACATGAAGTGTCTTTTTTCTATAGAAAAGAAAACTAGATGCATATTGGTTTTGAAATGGGATTTCTGGGGTTGGTCTTTGCTGCCTCACCTTCCTTCAACCCTGATTCACCGAGGAACGGCCAGCTCCAGTGTGGTCATCTGAGGAAGGATGCTCATGAAATCACAGCCCCCGTGGGTGTGCTGTGTGGCCTTCAGCAGAGCGTGGACTTCTCTGGTCCTGGCCTTGCTTCCTGGTCCTGATTTCATGGGGGGCATTGTGAGGAGCTGGGCTGGCATGTGTGAAATGCCTATCATGTAGCAATCACCCCATAGATGCCATTTAATAGGCTGATCTTCGATGGCTAATTTACAAGACTTCAATTTCTTATTGATTAACTTTCATAGCTCACTCCAAAAGATAAATTATGCATCTGTTGTCATCACACATCACATGGAGAGGCACAACCTGTCCTGAGAGGGATGCGTGTTGGGGAAATTAACCTTCATTAAATAACTACATACTTGTTCATGTTTTTCATGGGACTGGGTCCATAGGGTGCCTAGCAGAGGGTGGTGGTCGGCTGGGCAGTGCCACCTGGATTAGGAGGTATCTGTCCCTATGTGGATCTTCCCTCTGGCCACTCTGCCCTCTGTGCACAGCTTTGTTACACTGCTGCTCTTGCTGAGAGTGTCTTGCTGGCCCCAGGAGTGGCCCACTCTGGAAAGCCCTTTCTTCTGGATTCAGTCTTCATCGCCTCAGGTCACCTTGCCTGTTTCCTCCATAGGGCACACAGATGCTATCCAAGGAACAGGAGGGTGGGGGGGGACGCGCCTCTCACGGATGTGACACCACATGTGTTCAGTGTTTGGAGGCCACTCACGGTCACCGCATGGGACAGTAGCCCAGGGATGAGATATCTCATGAACCCAGAAATATCAGCCCACGCTGTGAGCCAAGGTTTCTGGAGTTCACAGGGTTGGGCGGGTGCTGGGGAAGGGGGTGCTGGAGTGTTGCTCAGTGGTTAGAGCACTTGTCTGGCATGCGTGAAGATCCGGGTTCAAACCCCAGCCTCACATACACAACTAAGTGTGGGAAAACAAAACGCAGGTGATAAAATGAACACAACAGATTCTCTCTCTCTCTCTTTAAAATGAAAATATAAACACCGGGCATTGGGGAACTGTTGAAGACAGTTGCCATGTGTCAGGTGTGTCGAGCCATGGCCAGCTAGCAGTGGCGTCCTCATGAAGGCCAGAGGCAGTGGCTGGTGTTAGGGAGGATGGGAGGAGCCCTGTCTAACCCTGCCACCCATCCTACTTCTGACCTTCCTGGGTATCAGATGCACCCAGGAAGGCAACATGTGGCCAATGCATAGAAAAGCGGGGATTAGAAGGGCTCCCCAACCTCCCCACCAGGCGGAATCTACGGCATGTCCGTCTAGGTGTCATGGTAGCCTCTAGATGACACTGCAGCCACATGGCCTAGTGTGGCACTCCTGGCTGTGTCTCTTCAGGTTCCCACTCTTCTCCTGATGCCACGAACTAGGTGTCCACGCCCCACCATCGCCTCCCTGAGGTCTCGCCCAGGTCACCCTGATGTCTTTGAGAATGTTTTAGGGTCGCCCACCTTAGCCTCGTCCAGGGCAGTCACACCCACTGGGCACTGATTGTTCCTGGTTCGCTGCAGAGGTAGCCCAGTCTCCAGCCTCTGAGAGGCTGCATTAGAAAGAAGGACTCAACCCCAGCCACAGAAACCGTGACTAGCTGGGCGTCCTACACCACTGGGGAAGCCCTGCTCAAGCCCAGGGCTGGAGGGGGCAGCCAACCTCCCCCAGGAGCCTTCTCCAGCCCTCAGCAGGGCTGTGTGTGTCCTCAGCTCCAAGACCTGAGTGTCTGCACAATGACTGCAGTCTGCCCTGCCACCGACCTAGGCCCCTCTGAGAGGAGTCTGCTGTGGACTTAAAGAGCTCTGCATTAAGCAGATGTTTACTCTCAGGGAAGAATAAACACTGTTTGCATCAAAGAACCAGGCATCGCCCTTCCCCAAAACAAGAAAGGACAGTTTCCTGTGGATCCCTGAGGCTCAGCTCACCCTTTGCCCTCCTCCTTGCCGTGGAGGCAATCCAGGTGAGGCCAGGTGAGGCCAGGTGAGCCCAAGCGGAGCTGGTGATAGAAATGAGAGCATTTCCCTCACTGCTGCTCCCAGCCCTGTATTTACTTGGAAGTGTAACGAAAGCAACCCAAGCACATGGGATGTCCCTTCAGACACAAATGCAGGTGGGGGACAGGGAAGGGTTCCCAAATGTGATGGTGCTGAGGTCTGGCCTGAGGCAGGATGAGAATGTGAAGATGAGATGAAAGTGGTAGAAAGTCTAAACTGGAAGGCAGTTGGTGTGTATGTGTGTGTGTGTTAGTGCACACATGCACACATTTTATAATACATAAGTTAACAAGCCACCTGTGGGTATTAGACGCAACTGAAGTTAACGCCTAAGCCAGCTATGCTGTGTGACCTTGGACAAGTCACTTGGCCCCTCTGAATCGTAGATTTCTAATGTATGGAAAGATGGTAACACTCACATAGAGTGATTCCCGAGTTGTAAGCAGATGCCCTGTAAATCATCCAGCCTGCGGCTCGACAGAGTTGGGATCTGCTGGATTTGTTGATGGCGTTGTTTTTCCCGCCAGTTGCTGCTGCCGTTCCTACTTTTATTATTCGAGTCTTTGCAGAGACAGAACCCCAGATCAGACTGTGGTCAGTTTCCATCCTTATTTTGTGGGGCTTAGAGCCTGGTCTGTTGTGCTTCTGGGGGAAAACATTCAAATGAATAGATCAGGCTGTTGAGAAATCCCATCTTCACACTTTGCAGGCCTCAGAGCCTTCCAGGTCCACAGGGTGCGGTGAATCCAGTCCATTCCATCTTATTACCATGAGTAGCCAGGGAAGTGACTGGCATAGGCGCTGAGAACTGCACTTGGCCCAGGTTACATTCTTAACCCGAGGTCACCCACGGAGCTAGCAGAAAAAAAAAAAAAAGACTGGGGGTGCTTTTAGGTTGCTTAGCTGGTCACAGTGTGTGGCATAAGCTGGGCCAGGTGGCTTTGAAGGTGGCAAGCTGAGAGGTAGAGCAGGGTCACCGTGTGTTCATGGTGCCTCGCATGCCCTGAGATTTAAAGCCATCTGATTCTTCTTGCGGATGGCCTGAAAGTTGTTTCCTTGGAGGACAAGTCCCTGCTGCTTAAGGCTAAGTCTGTTCTGAGAAGGATTTGATGACACTGCCCCAGAAGCTGGAGGAGCTGGGTTCTGGTTTCAGGCGTCCGAACAAGTGCCCTGCGTCCTCCCTCTGCTACTGCCGTGTGCAGGTGTGCAGGGAGGGGCGGCCCGCACATGTCAGCTCTGGGTTTCATTGTTGACACTTCAGCAAGGAGTGGGAGCAGGCATCTGGCCTCCCTGGTGGCTGGTGGCAAGAAAGGACATCTGAGGGGAAAGATCTGTGAACAGGAAGCAGGGTAAAGCCATCTCTGCAGTTGCGATGGAAAAGTGCACAGCTGGGCGGCTTGGGGACCCCCGAGTCCCAGTCAAGCCCGCATCTTTTTGAAGCAGCGTGCTGGGCACCAGGGCTGTCTCTGGCTGGTGACAGTGGGGCATGGGAGTCCCCAGCAGCTGGTGTGTGTGGGGCCCCTGGTTGAGCTCGGCATCAGCTTCTCCGTCCTCCACGCACCTGGCCGGGAAGGAACGGGCCCTTTGAAGTGGGAGAGATCTGTTTACCTTGCAATTAGTATGGATAAAGGGTCTTGGAATTAAATGAAGGTTATTGAATTTGACCTTTTTAATAAAAAAAAATTGGCTACATCATGGTGCTAATTCATAGATCTTGAGAGGCCAGCAGTGTTTTTACTATTTGTTTATTTTCTGTTTGGGCCGTTCTTAGGAGTATCAGCATGGCTTCCTGGGTTTCACTTACTAGAAATCTACTCTGACCGCCTGTGGCATGGGAGTGAATTATTGGGAGGACACTGAGTAGCTCGTGTGGGTCAGGAAGCCTGAGGGAGGGGGCTGCGATCTGGGCGAGGTACCAGGCAGAGAATGAACTCTCTCGCTTCTTCTAAGCCAGCTTCCAGAAGCTCTTGTGGGATTGTGCCTGGGGAGGCGTGCTTGCTGATCACGCTCTTCCACTAAGAGATTCTGCTGGAAGAACTCTGAGGAGACTTTGGGGGCTCCAGGAGTGGGTGGTGCCTTGCTTGTTTTTCTGCTTATGAATAGGGAGGAGGCAATTTCCGTAAAATGATGTTAAGATGCTCTTAGGAAAGAGCAGTGCATATTCCTGAATGAGTCAATTAGATACCAAGTGTTCTGACTGCTGTGTCAGAACAGAGTTACAGTGATCAGAGTGCCTCTTGTAGGGGCATCTAAGTGTCCCTCCCACCTGTCTTGCTATGTATCGGTCTGTCTATCTTTCTGTGCCTCCATCCCAATGCAGCCCATGCGCAGTCTCATGACAGATAAGGCTGCAGGTGTCATGTATGTGAGGGACCTTTTCTTCCTCTTTAAACCATAAACATCTTTGTGAGATGTACCTGTCACCAGAAACCACACCAAACCAAATGATACACTCCACAGGGTAATAAATACCTGAAGGACCTTACCAGATATTTTGTAGCAAGAAAGAACTTAGAGTATATCCAAGACTGGGAGCCCTAATTCATAGGCTCAGAGCAGCCCTAGCAAAGCAGGGCCAAAGAGCCTTTCTTGTTCTTTTTTTTTTTTTAAAGAGAGAGGGACAGTGAGAGAGACAGAGAAAGAGAAACAACTTTATTTAGTTTTTCATGTGGTCTTAGTTGCTCTAAAACTCGGTTGTGTACGTGGTGCTGGGGTTTGAACCCGGGTCCTCATGCTTGCCAGGCAAGCGCTGAAACCACTGAACCACTGCTCCAGCCCCGCCTTTCTTGTTCTTAATGCTGAATTGCTGCGTTAAAATTCTCCACCTGGAACAACTTCTCTCACAGAGGACATTTGCCCATGGGTAGAGACATTTCCATTGTCACTACCGAATGGGGAGATTTGACAGGGTTGCTGCTTTACCTGCTGCTAAGCTCTGGACACCTTTCTGAGCCGGACTGCGAGAAGCTGGAGCCCGGGAGTGCAGAGGCGGAGCCCAGTGCGAGAGGTGGATCCACGGGAACCCACACTGGAAAGCGCAGACCACGGGAGCGTCTGCCTAGGTCTCCCGTGATGACAGCCCAGTAGCGGGAATCAGGGGGAACACCAGGACCCTAAGACTCTCCTTCTGTGTGTCCTTTCTTTTTGTCAATTCTATATTCATAAAGGAGCCTCCTGCACCTGGTAGAAAGCAGGGCTTCCAGGAGCTGCTGGGCCTCTGGACATCGAGATCAGAGAAGGACACGAACTCCCAGGGAGGGTTCCGAGTGGCTGGGCCTAGGTCAGGTGTTCACCTGGTCATCGGTGGCCTGGATGCAGGGCTGGGTCCTGAGGCCCAGACATAGCCACTAGGTCCCTGAGCATGTGCACTGTGGCCTTCCCAGGGGAGCCTGGGAGTCCGCTGAGCCGGGCAGCCTGCCCCGTCCACGTGTGCCTCCATCACATGCTGTCTCATTGCCAGGACATTTGTAGCTGACATTGTTTCCAGCAGGGTGGTGTTGGAGAATGTCATCTAGACAGTGCCAGATTGTGGAGCACCTTGGCTGAATTTCATCAAGTCCAGGCACCTGGAGAGGAAGGGGAGGCTGTGCCTGTTTCCAGGGAAGCCAGGCCCTGACATTTGTGGAGAGAATGCTGAATTCCACTGGGCTTTGAAGAATCATCTGGCCCAGGCTTCTGCTGCGGCCTTGAGAATTTACAAGCCCCCAGGACAGCCAGGCTCTGCGGTGACCTTACATGGAGGCTGCCCCAGCCAGCGTGGGTCCTGTTTGATGTGTCCATGGCACGTGTTGGAGCCTGGTCAGGTTCTCCAGTGGTCTTGATAGTTCTCTCTCTCTTCTCCTCCCACTTGGATGAAGTTGGTCAGGCCTGCATTGTGCTAAGCCCTATTAAAATGCTACCAGGGACCTAATTATGACAGCTACAAAGGCACTGGAGAGTAAGCACAGAGAAACACAAAGGGATTAAAGATCAAGAATGGGCTTCCAGTGGAGGAAGAGCACCTGGCAGAGAACAGGAAAGAGTTAGACGAGGAAGAGAGAGCCACGTGGAGTTTTCTGGAGGTCTTACATCTCACCCCCCAAAGGCAGTTAATTTGGAGCATGTTTACTCTTTAAAACCAAAACGGAGGGGTTGCTTGCTCCAGTGTCAGGCGGAGGTGTCGCAGAGCTGTGGGAAGTGAGTTGCAGGCGGGCCCTCTGCGGTGGTCCTTCCTCCCGCACCCCCTTGGTCTTAGACATCAGGGTGCTGGTGACCTGTGAGATCCAGCCCGTGAGCTCACTCCCTGAGTTTGCAGAGATGCTCTTGGGCTGAGTCGCTGGCAGTGCCCCCTGGGTAGTGGCCACAGCCCTGGCCCCTATTTCACTGTGTCCCCTAGACAAGGCAGGACATCACAGGTGCTCATTGGGGGACTTGCTGTGGGGAGGAGCCTGTTCAGTTTGAGGTCAGTGTGCCTTGGCCCTCAAGTCTCTTCACGGCAGAAGCCGGATGTGAATCTGTCTTTTGGAGTCTTTCTCTGGTTTCCCTCCTTTCAATGGATTTTCTTACAGATTCTTATTCAGATGTTTAATTTGCCCTCTGTGGCTTGTGAGCTCCCATGAAAGAGAAGCACTTCCCTGCCTGTGGCACATTGTCACTCTCTCCCTGCCTGTGGCACATTGTCACTCTCTTTTCCAGGCCTGTGTCACAGAGTTAGAGCCCATTGTAAGCTGATTGGGTTCCCTTCTCCAACACCAGACTTGGAGGCCCACGTCCTTCCAAATCATTGCCCCAAGCACTGTGACAGGAACTGAGAAAAAACACGCAATGTGTCCCCTCGCACATCCATCCGAAGGAGGCACCTTCAACTCCTCCGCAGATCTTGCCCCCATGCCGGAGCACAGATTCTGGGCTACCAGGTTTTCTGATATTTCAAAAAACAAATAGAGGTCCAGACTTTTGTGAGGTTATTCATTATGGATCTACACACACGCACACAGCTCATTTGCCCACCTCAGTTTACGATCTCTACTGTGAAGGAAAAGAAGACTGGCTCCAAGGCTTCCCCCCAAACTTACATTTGATGTTCCATCAAGTTTTGCTGTTCCTCTTGGGAAGGCCTGTGTTTACAAAGCTTCCGCCTCCGCAGGGAACTAGCATCATCAATCAACCATCTTTATCAACTCAAAAAGGTTTTGTGAGGGTGTCAAGACACCATTCGTTTTAATTCAATTTTTAAGAAGGTGGAACAGGTGTCCCAGTACTGTTCTGGGGATTGCTGGTGAGAAGAGAAAGCAGGACGGTTATCCTTAGATGAGTTAAGCAAAGGAGGTCAGTCTGAGAGACCTGGCCTCTCCACCGGATTGCAGCGTACTGGAAGAGTGGAGAACGCTTCTTCAGCTGCAAGGGACCCAGATCTCAGAGGCCACTCGTTCTCTGTGCAGCTTCCCTCGTGCTTTTCACAGATCTGCTCTGAGTCCTCTTGGGTGGCAGGCACTGCCTAACACGTGAGTGAGGAATGCTAGCTCAGCAATCATGGAAACCTTTAGCCGGGCTGTCCATTATGGCAGCCACAAGCTACTGTAACTGTTGAGATTAAGAAATGCAGAATTGCAGTCCCTGGGTGCACTTGACATATTTCCAAAGCTCAGCCGTCTCACATGGCTGCTGGCCACCAGGTTGGACAGTGCAGATGTAGCACCTCCTCCTCGTGGCTGCACCGGTCAAGGACAGCACCTGCATAGAGGGGGAGGACAATTTGGGGGACTCAACATGGATCTCACTTTCAGAGCAGCAGGGAGGGCGGGAAGGGTCCAGAGAGGCCTGGGTTCAAATCCAGAGTACAACTCCACACCAGCCAGGCTGTGCACCTGCTCTGTCTTGTGGTACCCACACGGAGATGTCTCCCAGCTTTTTTGGTGGAATTCCAACAGCAGGGCTTGTGAGCTCTGTCAATGGATCTGAATTCCAATCTCACGCCTGCCTCTTACATCTTTGTTAGGCTATCTGGTGGAGTTTTGTCCCCTTCATTAAATGAGGATATAAACTGCTTTATGAAGATTTGGGGAGAAATAAGATGAGCCCATGTATTAGCCATGCAGAGCCCAGGTCCTTGGCACCCACTCACTGGGCAAGGTAGAGAGATTTCAAAAATGCTTTGCTCCCTCCCTCCAAAGGATGACTTTCTCCTGGCAGGGTCCACTTAGCCAGAGAGCTGAGAGACAGTCGTAGTGCTGTTTGCCTCTGGAGTCCTCGTGGTTGGCAGCCATCCTCTGCCAATTACTAGCTGTGCGATTTACAGTCTGGCAGCTTCTTTACCTAAGGCTCAGTATGGTGAAGGTCAAAAGGGAGAACGTTGCCCCGAGCCGCACTCGTAGTAAGCTGCCCTTGATAATAGCGACATCACCATTCAATAATCACGTCCAGTAATAATAACAACAATAACACAGTAGCATTCGGCTCTGCTGATGATGAAAGAAATAGCGTGGTGGTGAGGGAGACAGCATCACGAAGGCAGAAAAGAAAGAAAAGAGAAGGTCGGAGACTTTCACAGCTCGAGCCTGAATAGGGGGTCCCTGTCCCTCTAGACCCAGCGTGGTGACCGCCAGCTTGTCCATGCCATCTCATGCCCCCAGCCGAAGGTGCAAAGGAAATACAGAAAGGGTGGTGTTCCTGTAGCAGCGTGGGACTGGCCGGCCCTCGGAGAGGAAGCGCAAGCCCACTTCTCTGCGTCTCCTCCGGCTTTTCTGCAAAGTGGCGACCAGAGCGAGAGGCACAGGCGGACAGATGGTGTCCCGCAGATTGTCCCTCCAGCGCTTTCATCTCTCCTCTCACTATTAATTCATCTGTTTGGATGGATATGTTCACGCATGGAACCAGGATGAATAATAATGAGGTTTTTAATAATGCCCTGCATTTGCATTCCTAGTTACTCCTTACATGGTTCCAGCTGATTAAAATGAATCATTTACATAATTAACATATGGTTATAGTGTTGGCTTTAATATGCTGATTATCTCAGTACTTTTGTCTGGAGTCAATTGGATTCTAACTGTAACAATTGTTTGAAGTGAGACTAGTTTATTCCTGGGAGGACGGAGGGGATATTTGCCATGGTGCCTTATTAGCAGGAGCATGACAAGTTTGTTCTGTCCCTGTGTAGTGGTTGGGAAAGAAGTAAATAAAAATAATAATTGCAATTACCATAACAGCGCCCATCCATCCTACGGTAGGTGCTTTTCCTCCTGTTATACTAGTTCTTGCAGCCACCCTGCAAAGAAGGAAGTGTTATACCCACTTTACAGAGGCAGAAACTGAGGCTCAGAAAGGTGGCAAGCCTTAATCACAGACCTGGGGTTGTTAGACTCCGAGCTGTGCCCTGTCCTCGGGCTCCCTCACCCATAATCCATTATTTTTAATCACTTTAACCTTAGCATTTCCAGCCTTGCGCTATTGACTGTGAGTGGGAAATGATTGGCTGTGGAGGGACCACCTTGTGCAGTGTAGGACTCAGCTGCATCCCTGGCCTCTGCCCCCTGGATGCCAGTAGCACCTCCTCCTCCCTTTACAGCAGGAGAAATAGCTGTGGCCATTGACAATGTCCCCAAGATGCTGCGAGTGAACGCTTTAAGTTACCTTCCTTCTTATAATTTAAGTCAAAATACCAATAAGCAAACATGTCATCATGTGCTGAGTGTGTGTTGTGACAACTGCCACCAGACGGGGGTATTTGGAGTTGGATTTTGTTGTGTGTGACTCCAAGCACTTGACTCCGAGTCCTCCTCTTCCGGCTGCCGGGAATTACTGTGCCTCTCAAAGTCATCTGTTTCGCCCCCTCTGATGTACCCCACACCTCTTGAGGGCTTGTGTGTTCTTTCGGATGTGTGGCTTTGCGGGTGCGTGGCAGGCGTTGTGGGCTGCCATTTCCTCATTAGCAGACGGTGGGTATGGGTGCTGTCTGCTCTGATCTGATTATCTTGCTGGTTCACATTGAATTTGAAAGGGACTGGGTGAAGAGTGGCCAATTTTTCTGTGAAGGTACCGAGGTTTTAGACTGTGTGTGCTTTCTGAACGTTCATGCATATTTGAAAGGCATTCTGGCTAATTGCAGGACTGTATCCACAATTAGTCTGTGGTAGGCATGATTAATTACAAAGAACACTGACATTTATGCATAAAATGCTTGAGGTCAAAAAGAAGTGGGGAGATGGGCAGCTGAGCAGTAGGGAGTGGAATGCTAAATGCATGGTGACCCCAGAAGTGAACCCCAAAAGGGAAGCCTCTACATCAGCAGGATAGGCATTTTACTGGAAATGGCCTGTTTTCAATTCATCTGCATTTTATTTTCTCCTTCAAAAACCTTCAGGGTCATTCAGGTTTCTAGAAACCTCTGTGATTTTTTTTTTCCCTGCCTGGTTCCTCTGCTCCTGCTCTTTTCCCACCCAGGTCTTATGCCAGCACTTGAAGCTCATGATGGGCTTCTTTAGCAAAATGCTGATGGGTTCTGTTTCCCAGGAAGAATTGAGAAGCCAACAGATGTGCCACAAATCACACCACATGGATGGATCAAACAGTGAACATTTTTTTTGGTGTGAATTAAAATAATACATGTCCATGTTTGACATCAAATGGCATTCACGCCACCAAGAAAAAGGGAATGTAAAGCCCTGCCCAAATCTCTCTTCTTGCTGAAGCTCATCACTCGCAGTAGGCCCTGGAGGAGCCGGGAGGACCCGAGATGTGTACACAGGGACGCAGGAGATCACCTGCGTGTATGACTGTCACCTCACAAACACCGTCTTGGTTAATTTTTACAGGCATACTAACTTCCTAGTGGTCTGTTTTTGGGCCAATGAGCTGGTGTCTCGTAACCTACTTTTTAAAGACTGGATTCAAAACTTACCTCCTGCTCTGCGTAAAGCCACTCTGCTTACATTGCTTTCTTACCATGAGGACAGGCATCCTATTATAAGGTATTTTAAAGGAGATAAAAAATGTAGCATATATTGAACACCCACTCGCAGAGGTGTATTGCTGCCTGGACATCTGACCTTGAGCTATGTCTGGACAGAGCTGCAGGGTGAGCACCTGGAAGCCCTTCAGACTCCAGGTCCCAGATCAGGAGACTTGGATAGTGGACTTAAAAGAAGCCACGTTCAGTCTCTCAGGAGCATCAGGTGACTACTTCATCTGTGTCAGGCACCTTGGTGGCACTTGGATTTCTCCTTAAGCCTTTTGTTTTCTTCTTCTTTTGCTGCCCAAATTAGAGTGTGAATTCCTTGCAGGCAGGGACCACATCCAGAGAGAAGTCACACCTTGGGCCAACCTGATTGGTTAGTAGTGGCTACTTGGATAAGGAATTTGTCTGACTCATGGAAGAAGGAGTTCCAGAATCGGTTAGCAATGTCTGCTGTGGGCACTGGATAGTGGGGTTGCAGCCCTCATAACAGAAATTCTGTTTCCATTTTTCCCTCACAGATTAGCATTATCATTATGGTTGATTGGAGTTTGCAAGAAACTTTTATCACCATATAAAAGCAACTTTATGGGAAAAGGAGACGAGACAAGGGGAAAGAGAGAGAATATGAAGAAGAGAGAGAAGGAAAATATACTTAAAAAAAATGAGTTCCCTGCTTGTAGATTGCTTGTTATACTAACTTTTGTATATTTCATGATTTACTACAGAGAACATATGTCGCATTTGAAATTAGAAATAAAAATGCAGAGTAAGTGTTCTAATAAAATGAAGGCCATCTGAAGCAGGGCAGGATGCTCCGGGCTGCAAGACGGACGGCTGTTCTGCATCCTTCTCCATCTTCGGGTTCTGTGAGACCTCTAAGTGATGTGCCTTCTGTCCCGGCAGATGGATGGTGTTAATCTCCAGGCCCTTTGTAATAAATGCCGGACTGTGAACAGGAGATGGCCAAAAGAGAGCGCCCGGGCAAACCTTAATCTTTAATAAGGTGCACAGCCAGTCTATAACTGTCACAGATGAAGGAGGCTACCAGGCTTTCTGTTGCTTGCTCAGAATGAGAAGCAGGGTCTGACCAGGCTGGGCCCCGGTGGCCAGCTCTTTGCTGGGCTCAGGGGAAGCCTCAGGATTCTGCACTTTGAGATCTTGATACATTCGTGGGTCAGCTTTTGCTTCAAGGAAGTGGGTACATTTTAAACATGTTCAGCTTCATGTGAGGCAGACTTCAGGTACATTCTGATTCCAATCAGCCTTGGCTTATAACTTAGGCCCCAGTAGCAGCCCTTTGCAATGAAATTATATCACTTTTGAAGCTTAGCAGATGGGAATTGTCATAAATGATATTTTAGTCACAGATATGAGCCATAAAACTTGAAAGATAAAGTATCTTTCTGAGACACACATGGAGAGGCAGACAGGCCCAGAAATGGCAAGAGCTTTTCTGCAGCTCTGGTGCAATGGAGGGAAGGGCCACTCACCAGGATCTTACTGTGAGCACTGGGGTTTGCAAATGACAGAGAGGAAGTGGCATGGAGCCTGGAGCTGGGGGACAGACAGGGCTGGGTTTCCATGAGGGTTAAACGTCTGCCGTGCCGCGGATCCAGTGGCCCATCTTTTTCTGGGCCTTGTATGGTTTTCATGCCCCAGTGGAAGGGGCATGTTCCTCCTGTGTGTTTGGCCCAGTGCTTGGCACAATGTCAGTAACAGCTAAGTAAATGTTCCTGTCTGCTCCGTATGGCATCCCCTCAAGTTGATGTGTTGCTTATCCCTAGTTACGCTGGATTATTCTGCTGAGTTGAATAATTCATTAGGGCTTGGGTTTCGAGATATGGCGTAGCAATCTCCTGTAGTTTCTAGCCCTAAGCCAATATGTATATTAATGCTTTTTATTCAAGAACTGTCCAAGGCTCTTCCAGACCCTGACCCTCCTCCACATTATTGCCATTACATGAACCCAACAGGAAGATTAGTTTGCATGGGACAAAGGGAATGATTGTTATGTCCAAACTTTAAAACACAAAAAATTTAAAAAGTAAAAAAGTGGTGGGAATCTTCTAGAAACACCTAAGCTTTCCCTCTCTTGTTACCACACATACTCCATCGTGTTCTTGTGCTCCCAGAAATTTTTTAATGGCTTTATTTGCACCAATATATTCTGGGATCTAAGCAGCTATTGCTGTGAAGTTTTTGTCTGATCTCAAACAACTGGGCGTTTTGCAACAGCCAACGATGACATACTGTCCATTCCCGTTCAGAGTGTGTCCCCTCTGTAAATGATCACAAGTTGCATTGGAAGGCCCTAGTCTTGATGGATCTCAGTGAGGTCTGGGGTAGTTGAAATCACTCTCTACAACATCTGCATTGCAGGAAAGAGATACATAAACATGCTAGTTATACTGTGTGGCCCTATTGCACTAAATGTGCGTTTGTGAGTGTTTAAGAAGGAGAAAGAATATTTTTGATTCCTACAATGCTTCTGATTAATCCTAGTCATTTTGCATGCGTTATCCTCTTAGATCTTTTCAATAACATTGGGAGATTAATATCATTATCCCTAAGATAAAAGAATCTGAATCTCTAAAAAGTAAGATTGTTTCTGTGGCCAAATCACTAACTGCCAAATGACAGAGCCGGTGCTCAAGTCCAGTTCTGACTCATTCCAAAACTTCTTCTGCCCTCTTAGCAGTGTCAAAATTCTATGAGTCTAAAATATTTTCAGTTCTGGCAGTGATAGCAATGTCTGATCACATTAAATTAAAAGGGAATTGTGCCGGAATCTCCTTTGACTGGGAAGAATAGAAGGATGGATGGGTGGCTATCTACTCCCTTCCCTACAATGCTGAGTTCTGCTTTGGTGGCCCTGATGAGAGTGTTCTTTAAAGTATTTTATTTGGGTGCGCTCAACTGTTCTTGCGTATATTCCTGGATTCCTAAATTCTTTCCAACAGAAACATCAACAGAAACCCAAACTCATTCTGAGTTCAAAATCGGTGTTGTTTGTTGGTTTGGTGGAATTTGTCCTAAGGGCACCTTGCCTTTAAATAAATATAGCAACAAATGGAACGATCTGCCTCAGTTTCTCTCTTACTCCTTTAGCCTGTCTTTTCATGCCTAATGAATCCTGCTTCATCTGTTTTGTCGTGGCGAAATGAGCAACTCTTCTAGGACTGTTTGGTGCTCCTTTTTTAGAGTACTCTCTGATATAAGATACTTTGCAGAGACCTTTGCATGTGACTTGGCTTTGATACAAATTGAGTCCTGAGCATTGAGTAGGTGGAACCAAGGGCTAAAGCCATTAGCTGGCCATGCCCGCATCTCAGGAGCCAGGCAATGGAACCCTGGGGCAGATATCCAGAGGTTTGGTTTTGTTTTTCACTGTTACAAAAAAGTGCATTGTGGAAGATGGAGTGAGCCTGTCTGTAGTTGTTTCCTGAAGCTGAATGAGGTAATATGAATATTCTGCAAACAAGGGATCCTGGCATTTTTGGAACAGGTGCATGGGATACATCAGTGTATGCGTTGATGGTCTGATGAAAGCTGTTGAGAGGATTTCTGATAACTTGCTTTGGCACTTCCTGGCCCTTAATGCCATTCTATTAGCAACCCAGCTTTATTAAAATTCCTGGAATGCTTTCTATGTGAAATAATTTCACTTCAAATCATTAAGGAGTAGATCAGTCCAGCATCCCCTTGCGTTGATCCAGGACTCCCATCCCCATTTCACAGATGAGCATGGGAGATAAGAGCAGGTTAAGTGATTTTTGCCTGAGGTCAAACATGCTGAGAAAAAGATTAAGAATCACAGGCTCTGTGTCTGTGATAAGTCTCTAAATTCAAATTTTCCAACCTTGGAGTTTTCTGGTTTAGACCTCTAGCCAACTACCAGGAGACGTTGTGTTATGTAATTAATTACAACTATAATTATCTTAGTTTCTGGGTCATTTAAAGATGTTCAATGCATTTTGTTTTCATGGTTCATGCAGCAAAGGAATTATTTTTTTCCTAAAGTACAAATATAATTAATCCAGGTTTTAGACTCTTAAATAACGGGAAAGTTAAAACATCAGCACAGAGACCATTTGTGTTGGTCAGTGTGCCTTGCAGCGGAGAGGAGTGGAATCCAGAGCCACTGGAAGTCCCAACTGTTCCTGTTGGAACATCAGACTTCCGCAGTAGACTGAGCTCACCGGGCAGGGCTGAGCACAGGGCAGTACCCAGCGCCCACACATGGGTAATGTGAATGGTGGCTTCACCCATGCAGTGGGCACACACGATGCCTTAATAGCCCTAAGCATCAGTGGGTTTCATGGGATTTCCGAAAGGTTTTCTGCAGAAGTGACAGAAGATATCAATGTTTAGAATCTAAGAAATTTCAAATTCAGTATTTTTCCGTGACATCTCCTATGAACGGAATCTGTTATTCGGGACTTAGTTCCCTGGTTTAAGTAAAATTCTTCATAATAAAAGTCAAACACTGGTTAACATCGTTTTTTTAGTTAATTCTCTTCCACTCATGGAGAATTTTTCAGCAAGAACAGCTGTGCTTGTATCTGTCACCTCCAAAGGCACCTGGGGCAAATGACATGGAGACCCAAGGAGCCAGTGCCACCCAGGTGAGGTGGTAGCATGTGTTTGTGTGCTGAAGGAACCACCGCGCCTCTCATTCACAGGAACCCAGCCTGTTTATGGTCCCTGCCTGTCATCATATGTGACACACAAGAAGAGTTTTGGAAGAACCATTTCATCATTAAGATATATGGAATGTGACAGTTTTGCTTGCCAATCAATTATGTGGGAGAAAGTACTGTAACAACAGCCTAAGGAGGATTTGAACCCCTTTGCTCGAGAATCTGTATTTGCAGATTCTAACATGTGTTGGAGTTGTCTGTGGCATTTTCCCCGTTGAACGTATAGCATTTAAATGTATGAAAGGTGATTTATTTGTTTACCCATGTTACTTAATTCATCCTGCGTATGTCAATACGCACCCTCTGTAGAAGTTAAGAACTATTTCAGGCATCAGGGACACAAGTATGAATAAGAAATCTAGGAGCCTGCTGCTTGGAACTTAAACTGCGGGGAGAAATAGAAGGTAAGTAGGTGAACAGGAAGGAATCCAGGTACAGTCAAGAGAAATGTGCCGGGTGCTGAGATATCAGGTAAGGAGAAATGCTCCTGTAGAGTGGAGGGGCAGAGAAGGTCCACGGAGGTGACTTTACATCTCAGCAGAGAACATCACCAAGGAAGCAGTGCAGTGAGCCTGTGAGGAATTTCCTGCTGGCCACAGGGAACAGAAGGTGCCAGGTCTCTAGCACTGGGTGGAGTGTGACATGCCTGAAGAGGAGGCCAGGTGTCCTGCGGATTCTAGTGGAAGAGGAGATAGTGGGAAATGCGAAGTAGACTGATCCAGTCTAGATGGATGTTGCTGGGCAAGGAGAAGTGTCTGAAATCCAAGCCCGGGCAGGGGAGGCTTCATGTCGTGTGAGTGAGCAGGCACTGGGGGCTCCTGGTGCGAAGGAGCAGTCCTCCACCCTTCAGGTTCAGAGGTTCAGGGCACACAGATGTGTGTTTGCCAGCCAGACCTTGACTGCCCAAAGGCCTTGCGGGATCCTCGACCTTTGTCCACAGGCGGACTCATTGGAGTGCTTTCCAGAGTTGCAACCTATCCAGCCTTCTGAGCGGGCTGGTGCTTCTTTCCGTGTGGCTTTTGTTGCTCTGATGCTTTGTTGTGTACGTGGTACTGGAGTTTGAACCCACTTCCTCGCACATGCCAAGCAAGTGCCCAACCCACAGCCTCACGCCCAATCGCTGAGCCGCCACTGCAGCCCCTGGCTGCTACTTTTATACCGTTCCTGTCTTGGTGGTGATTTCCACCTGGATATGCCAGCTGAACCGAGCCATTGGCAACTCCAGACTAGGATGTCTTTAGACCAGGAGGCCAATCAGTCTCCTTGTGGGCTTTGCCTTTCACGAAGCCGGCTTAGAACAGGCTCAGTGTCCAGTGCCCTGCTCCACTTTCCTTTTCTCACTGTGGCTGCTCTTCCCTGGTGAACTCTCGGCTGGTTTTTCTGGTGGCTGATGGGTACAGCAGGACACCGACCTGTGTGTTGAGCAAGCTGCCAATCAGCCTCACTCCTGGCCACTCCTCTTGCAGGGCACTAAAGACCTTGATAAATAAACAGTGGGGTGGTGTGCTGATAAATGGCAGGAGGAGAGGACTTTAGTAGGTGAACATCATCCCGCAAGGAGACAGTGGACAGCAGACGGAGCCTGGAGAAATCTACCAAGCATTTAAAATGTGGTGCAGTGGGAGGGAGGTAGCTCCTCTCCACGCCCCGCGGCCCCAGGGGTCTTACCAGCATTCATGGTGTAGGAAAACCGCACTGTGAATGCTCCTGGCCCCGCCAGGCACCCAGTGGCCATCGGTGTGGCTTCTGAGCTTAACAGTGGCAGCAGTGGTAAGCCCTCTCTCCCCTTGAAGTCAAGAAACCTGGAAGAGAAAAGGAAATGGCTTGGAGTGAGGCTTAGCTACCCCATTTCACTGTGTAACTGACCCACCTCTTCCTGTCCAAAACCTGTCTTCACTTTAGGCTGTTTTAAAATAACAAAAGTAGCACTTGATCAAGAAAAATAAAACCAGAAAAAACCTAACTGGAGAGGAGAAGAAGACAACCCTGCGTGCCACGGAATTCTCTAAAACAGCGTGGAGGAACGCGCAGCAGTGGCCCTTGCCCGCAGGCTCTGGGGGAGTGGCACATGGCAGATGCCTGGAGATCCAGGTTTTACCATGTGCAGAAGTTTGAGTGCTCAGCGGTGCTGAGCGGGTGCACACATGTGGCATTCTCGTAGAAAAAAAGTCAAAATTCACAACATTGATGGCTGTAGCGGTGAGAGGGAGGGATACACTTTGGGAAGGTTTTGACAGGTGTAGAATTGCTTCAGCTTCATAGTGCACTCATGAATATGTTTGTTTTTCTGTGTGCTTTTTAATTGCCCTGAGCTATATCATTGTATTTTTTTTAATTACACACACTCTGGGTTAAAAAAAATGAACACATTTACTGCATAGAATTAAGTAAAGTAAAAATAAGTCTCTCTTTCCCCTCCTCTGCTCTTCCATGCTCCTGTTATAATAATTCTTAGAACATCTCTTTCCAGATACTGTCTGTGTCCGCTCAGAATACGTCCATTTAAAGCATAAACACCCAGTAATCCATGGCTTGCTGCTGCCTTTTATATAGTGTAAACCTTTCGATGTCAGAACATATAAATTACCTACCTCGATCTTCATAGCACCTGGATAGGAATCATATTTCTATGTACTAACATTGGTGTCGCCCATTCCCT
This sequence comes from Aplodontia rufa, assembly GCA_004027875.1. Taxonomy (NCBI): domain Eukaryota; kingdom Metazoa; phylum Chordata; class Mammalia; order Rodentia; family Aplodontiidae; genus Aplodontia; species Aplodontia rufa. The sequence goes on along the minus strand of PVKS010002371.1, from coordinate 69,384 downwards.
TGTTGATTGACACATGCATTTTAAAAAAAAGTAAAAAGTACCGCAAAGACCTCAAGCTGGATTGCTGTTCAAATATAGTGGCTGTGGCTTGTGTCGTTGGCCACCTAAAGGTTTTGACCCCCATTAGGTCAGGTCCCCAAACAACTCACAGGATGGTTTTGATTTTTACCCAGATGTGCAGTTACTGAACCCCATAGCTGAAAATTCATTCTCTAGGGGAAAGATAATCATAAGACTTAAAATCTGCAGTAATGCATTCAATTTCATGGGAGCAGAAGTCTCCTTCTTCTTAACAGACTTCCTCTTCAAGATGTGAGTGCTTTTCAAGACTCACAGCCTTTACAAAGCAGAGGGAACACAAGGAGAAAGAACAGGGTTTTGGTGTGAGTTTTCAAACCACCAGACTCCCCCATGGACATGCATCTCTCAGGAGGAGCATCCTTGATTGAAATGTTTTCTTGGCATTTTTCTCTATTTGATTATTTAAGCCTTAGGTCATAGTTCACAGGCGTGTTTGCCCACGGACATCCCACAAGCCCTATATCCTGGCTTTGCTGTGGGGGTAAACTTACACACATGGGTGGTTTTGGCTGACCTCCCACAGTCCCAGCTTTAGCACCTTGGCTCAGGGCTTCCACCCAAGGGCTGAGATCCTGGCTCTGAAGGCCAATGTAAGTATGGACTGTCACTTTCTGTGCTTCCCCCTTTTCCCTTTCGACTCCTAGTATTATGTCATTAATCAAATACTACATATAACTTGTGCAGTAAGCAATTGGAAAACAATCCACATCTGAAATAAAAATCGTTACACACATAAACATAATTCCTATTCTTCATTTCTAAAATTCCTGACTTTTCAATGATATACTTGTAAAACACACAAATGACAAAGATGTGTTTGAACTATTCATTTTATTTTATTCCTTCTGTGTTAGCAGCAAAAGGATATATAACAAGCATAATCCATTCCATCAAGCTGACATTGCTGTTTGTTTTCTAACTGCTTCATGGTGTTCTTTTGTGTGACTATACTGCAAATAGGGGATGCTTTTTATAGCAATCTCTCTTTTTCACTCTTATACATTATTGGGGGGCTTTTATTTATTTTAAAATTTCTGTGCTGTTTAGTAGAAGTAATGCAAAAGTAACAGAGCCTGCACTGGGGACTTGCAGATTGCAAACAGTGGACACTCCTTCCCTCCAGTGATTGGCTTGGACATTTAGCCCAGGACTGTTTGGTCTCCCCGTCTTAGCAATGTTGACACTTTGGGGGTCTGAGCTGTGCATTTGCAGGTGTTTACAGCCTCTCTGTCTCTACTTCGTAGTGGCCAGTTCCCTCACCTCCCAAAGTGTCTGCAGCAAAATGCACCCCTCCCCCACCCAGAGTCACTGTCATCAAGTCCTTGGGTTCTTGAGTTGTCTGAGAATGATCTTTTCTTGTAGCATTTATAAATCTATTGAAAGTTGGTTCTGGATTAGCGCCTAAAATAAAATCCAACCTATTCTGAGAAAACAATATATTTGAGTGGGGACTAATTACCTCTTTTTTATTTCAAGTGACAAAAGCCAATATATCACACTTAGCCACTATGAAGTCTCCATTTCAGTAAACTAATTAAACTAATTCTATCTCCACTCATTATTCTCAGTTCTACTAAATATTTGAACATTATAGATTTATTTCGTTCCATAAATTATATCATACTCAAAGCTGTATGCAGCCCTCAAGAGTTTATTTTGGACTTTTTAAAAATGCTATTTTAAATTTTATCTGGGACGTATATTTTTCCAATCTTTCTTAGCTAATCATTCACCTTAATTATGACTAATTATTAAAAATGATATATGACTTTAATTAAATGAAAGTGCTTGGCTTCTTGTTAGCACTTATTAAATACTAACAGCGTTAGGAAGATAATACAGCGGAGGATACGGCACCAGTCACCAAATGATTCCATTTTCTTGCTGTGTGCTGGTGTAGATGCACATTTCAACAGACAGATGAATGCCCAGGGTGGCGAGAAAAGTGTTTTTCATAGTTAAAAGGAATGGAAGTCTGTGTCCATCCTGCGTTCATTTTCCAGGAGAGGGTGGCCACGTAATTAAAACGTTGATACACATCCTGCTATTTGTTCTTATGTTCCAAAGCCAGCATGCATTAGATAGAAATTTAGCCCAAGTGCTTCCTAGAGAAGCCAAGAGGAATAATGCCTAAGTACCACTTCAGAGTAAATTGCTCCCTACTTATAGACGTGTAATGCAATTAAGTCGAGGAGCTATAAGCTGCCTAAATCGAGTAGGTTTAGTTTAGATATTTGTCCTTAGACATCTCCCTGAAAAGGGCTCCACGTTGAAGAGAAAGGAAGGGACATCTAGCCAATGAGCTGTTTATTAGACTTGACATATGTTAAGAAAGGCCAGAAATGTCTAAGAAAGAGAGAATTTTCTGTGGCATCTAAAGAAAAAGAAAAAGAGCTTTCAAGTTGATCCTAGGATAGCTGTGGTTAGGTAACTTTCTTTCTGATTCTAGACTACTTTTGTTTCAGGTTCTTTTTCTGTGCTTCATTTAAGAACTGAAAATTCTTATTTAAAAACTGCAGATCTAGCAGGCATTTTATAGAACAGGAGAACTTCTCTGCTGGGATAGAATCAGATCCCTCAGGGCAGGAAAGAGGAAGGCCTATGGCAAATACGTAAGTGGCATCGTTTTAGGCAGTTGGGGTCATCAGCCCTCAGGCACCAGAGTAACCCTAGAATTATCAGAGTTTGATGCTAGCTAGGACCAAGGTGCCCCTGGTGGGGTTAATGGATTTGTAACCCATCTTTTGAGTTTGCAGCAAACAGCAGTGAATGCTTCTCTGATATTGCTCTCCTTATTCCCAACTCCTGGTCTCCATGCTATTTCATATTTGAGGACTGAAGATATGGTAAAGAGATACAAGAATTACTTTATATTAATCTAGAATAGCATTGAGTTTCCATTCCATATATTAAGCTCTTCTCCAAGGGATGTTTACATCAGAGTGACAGCTTACAAATTGTCCTGTAGAGTATAGCAGGTAATTAACATGTTGATGGAAAGAGTGGAGACCCAAATCAGGAAAAGGGGGTACATTTTTCAGGTGTTTCTGATCAAAGCTAGAGGAAAGTCTGGCTCATGACCAAGAGTCACATGCATATTTCTACCACTGGAGAAACACAGGTCTTGCATTGTTTTTGCTCCTGAATGTCTGCTTGGAGCTGATGATGGCTGGCTGCACATGACAGGGCTTTTCAAGTCAGACATAACTGAGTTGGAATGACTTTCGTGCTTCTCCCTGGATGTGGAACCTTCACCACTCCCTTTCCTTGGGAAAATGAGATGGGAGAGAGAGGCCCTGGAGCGAGCAGCCTTTCAGGCCATGCCACCTTTGGAATGAGTGGAGAGGAGAAACAGCAAAGGAGACTGTTGATGCTCATAGCAAGCAGAGACTTGAACATGTGAGCATGATTTTCTCATTCACTCAACAAATGTTTATCGAATGCTGACTCTGCTCAGCCACTGGGGATTCCGTGGTAAGCAGAATGGAGATTGTGTTCTAGTTGAGGGGAAGCAGGCGATGAATGACTATGTGAATAAATAAGAACATGGTTAATGATAGGTGCTAGCAGATAATTAAAATGACGAGGGTGGGTGCTCAAGGAACCTCTGTGAAGAAGTGAAATTTCAGGGGAGTGCTCAATGACAAAGCCTGCCAAGATGGGGAGGGAGGACATTCGAAGCCAGTGCCCCAGGAGCGCAGCATTTAAGAGACGAAGAGAGAAGGGGAGAGAGGTGTAAGAGAGTTCTGAGAAGTGGATGAAGGACGGGTCATACTGGACTTTGTAATCCCAGGAATCTGTAATTGTTGATTTTTGTCATTTCTCAGATGCAGGGAGCTGAGTTTGTCAGAAATGTCCAGACGGGGGTGCTAGGCAGCAATTAGGAGCCTGCTGGAAATTGGGTGGGGCGGGGGGGGGGCAGGAAGGCTTGGATGAGGGTGGTCCTGAAATTGAAGGTGGTAGGAAGGAAGAACAGCAGAACAATAGGCCCAGCAGCAAAGACCACGAAGAATACGTGGGGGTGAGAGGAAGCAAATGCAGTTGACTCCTGGGAGCAGAGGGTGGGCTTGGGTTGGTGTTTCAGGGACAAATCTGCAGAATCTGCAGTGAAGAGAGTTGGTGACCTTCTCGATGCTGGTGGCCATCTCAGGTGTAACTTCCTTTCAAAACCTGTATCTGTTTTTTTGTTTGTTTGTTTCTAGAGAGAGGTGCAACTGGTAGATGCGTTTGTGGTACTATTTTTTTCTTTTTTTAACTGGGGCATTATTGTTATGCATAATGATGGGATTTGTTGTCACATATTCATAGATGCACACAATACAACAATATAATTTGGTCCACATCCCCCCTCCCCGCACTCCCCCATCTCCTTCCTCCCATCCCCTGGTCCTTGCCTCTCTTTCTAGGGTATGTATTCATTCTAATATACCCAAGTCTGGTGACATGATTCTTACACCCCTGAAGACCATTTTTTCCCATATATGTGACAATAGTATACACAATGACATACTTGTAAAAGCTTGGAGTGCACCTTGCTTTAACTCAGTCCCAGCCTTTCCCTTCTCCATCCTTCCTCCCACCCCCTGTTCTAGATATATTTGACAATAGGATAAAACATCAACATTTTTATAAAAGCATATAGTATAATTTATTCTAATTTAGTCCCCAGTATTCCTCCCACCTCCCTTCCTTTCTCTTCCCTCTACGAGTCTTTCTGTTATTTACTAAATATCGTTTTTTTAAGTGACTCATTGGCATTTATTGGTGAGATTCACTATGATATGTCTGTGTATGAACGTGAGCAAGTTACCTGGTCCCTTCCATTAACTTTCCCTGTTTCATTCCTCCTTCCTCCATTTTCTTATCCTTCAACTGTTCCTCTGTCTTCTCCTTATTTCAGGTTAGCGTCCACATATCAGAGAGAACATTTGACTGGTGTTTTGAGACTGACTTATTTCACTTAGCATGATATCCTCCAGTTTCATCCATTTGCCAGCAAATGACATACTGTCCTTCTTTCTTGTGTCTGAGTAATACTCCACTGTGTGTGTATGCCACAATTTCTTTACCCGTTCATCCATTGAAAGGCACCAGGGTTGGTTCCAAAGCTTAGCTATTATGAATTGAGATGCCATGAACACTGTTGTGGCTGCACCACTGTAGCATGCTGATTTTTAGGTTTTTGGATACATACCAAGGAGTGGGATAGCTGGGTCAAATGGTGAATCCATTCCTAGTCTTTTGAGGAACCTCCATACTGCTTTCCAGAGCAGTTATACCAGTTTGCAGTCCCAAGAACAATATATGTGCACCCTTGTCCCCACATGCCCGCCAACATTTATTGTTTGTATTCTTGATTATTGCCATTCTAACTGGAGTGAAGTGAAATCTCAGTGTAGTTGTAATTTGCATTTCTCTAATTGCTAGAGATGTTGAGCATTTTTTCATGTTTTTGTTGACCATTTATATTTCTTCATTTGGGGAATGTCTGCTTAGTCTTTTGCCCATTTATTGGTCGGGGTATTTATTTTTTCAGTGTTAAGTTTTTAAATTCTGTGTATATCCTGGACATTATATTAATGCCCTGTCTGAGGTGTAGATTTTTCCCATTCTGTAGGTTCTCTCTTCATGCTCTTAATTGTTTCCTTGGCTGTGAGAAAGCTTTTCAATTTGATGCCATCCCATTTATTGATTTTTCCTTCTACTTCTCATGCTTTGGGGGTTTTGTTTAGCAAGTCGGTTACTGAACCAATGTGTTGGGGTGTCGGACCTACCTTTTCTTCTTGTAGGTGTAGAGTTTTTAATCTAAATCCTAGGTCTTTGATCCACTTGGAGTTGAGATTTGTGCAGGGTGAGAGATAGAGATAGAGTTTCATTCTATTACGTATAGATTTCCAGTTTTCCTGTGGTGCTAGGTATTATGGTATAGCAAGATATTTGTGCTGGCTGAGAGCTTTTAATTTTTTGCATTACCTCAAACAAGGCATTAGGAAGCCTCCCGATTCTCTCTGCAGAGCTTCACATATTAACCACGGATCTGTCCATCAAATCTCCCAACATTCTTGCTAAGAGATACCTTAGCGGTCATATCTGTTGTTTTTCAGAGAAGGAAATCAAAGCTCAGAAGGACATGTAACTTATGTAAGATCACAAAGTGAGTTAATAGAGAGGAAGGTTCTAATGTCCCCAAGTCCAGGACAAGTGCACCTTTCACACCACAGGCCCCCCTTTCAGTGGCCTTCCTGTAGGTGGGACAGGGGTTGGCCCTCTTGTGTCTCTGAGGAGGCCTGATTCCACCTCTTCTTGGTCCCTTAAAGCAAAATCGCTCAAAATGTACATCCCAGGTCACCCAAATATCTCAAGAATGATTGTTAAAAATATAGCTCTCTGTCCCATCTCAGATCAGGTGGGATAGAGTCAGATAGAGTCAGAATAATTAGGCTCTGGAGCTGGGGAATCAATACTTTTTCAGACTTTCCAGTCATTCACCCTTGGGTCAAGGGTTCCCATCTCATATAGAGTCCCCCAAAGAACGCCTGGAGTGGCATCTGACGTAATGCTGGCTCAAAATGTTTACTCACTGAATTTGCTATGAATGAATTAGTGGATTAATCACCAAGGAATCTATTCATTAAAAACCAACCCATTCCCCACAACCTGTCCTCCAGGATCTCCAGCAGGTGAAACTGGGCAGCTGCCCACTTCACCTCCACAGGTGTTCTCCTTCCTCAATGGGCTCTGGAACCCCACTGGCCACCTGCTGGCCAGTACTATTTGGAATAGAGAGGCATGTATTACCACTCAATAAACTTCTCTGTCCCACACCTTGAATTTTCTCTGAGCTCTGTAAAATTCTTGGATGGGATTAACTGTGTCTCATAGGATTGTGTTCACACTCTGGTCTTCAAAAGAACCCTCAAAGCCAAGCAGATGACTCTAAATTGAAGGCAAAAAGGTAGTCTTGACCCCTCAAGTCACCTTTCCAACTTTGTTGGTGGTGAAGAATGATAAAAGTAACATGGAAAAGAACAGGGGTATTGCATAGACCCAGGAGCATATGGAGAGCAGAACAGGAATGAGAAACCACTAATGTTTTAAAGTTTGCCAAACATCAAACACCCAGCCTGTGTTAGCTTGCTGAACTAGAACAGGATTAGTAATAATCCTATAATATGTGTTCTATTACTCACCCTGTTTTATTTTTTTTTTTTTAGAGAGAGAGAGGGAGAGTGAGAGAGAGAAAGAGAGAAAATCTATTTTATTTAGTTTTCCAGGGCCCCAGATGTCATTGTTTAATCTGGAGAACAGGGTCAGTACTACCTGGGAGATCCTCAGACAATGGCTTGCTTTAGCCAAACCCTGGAGTGACTCAAAGTGTTGCCTAAAATCTACAGTAGGCAGAATTGCCATCCAGATATGGCTGGCTCTGGAGGGAGAGGCAGAGGCTGTGTTTTCCACACGTGTGGCAGAGGTTTGATGAGGCCGTGGTTTCTAACTTAGCTCTGGCCGCACAAATAGTAACACCAGTGGCCACGATACCTTGAGGACATGAAATGTTCCTGATACTGTGCATACAATCTTGATGTGAACCTGCTAGATTGATGATTCCAGTACCACTTTTCTCTAGGAAAATGGCAGCTCAGGAAAGATAAGCAATTGACCAGGACCTGACCAAATTAGTATGACACCCTGACTCGCCCCCCAACCACCCATCAGCTATCGTGACCTGGAATCCAAACACTTGAGTTTGAGTTTCAGCCTGCTGGGGCCTGTTGCATGTCCCCTGAACTCTCAGAGCCCTGCCTCTCTCATCTGTGAGGAAGAATACCTTCTTTACCAAATGGAAACGATTTAATCGCAAAGACCCCGCCAAGTGTGAGGTGCCACAGTTTTACAATCTCAGCCGACAACACGTTGGTTTTGGATCATCCAACCGGATTGCGAATTTACACATTTGGCAACTTTTGATGAGAAGAATCAATATGCTGTCTCTTTAAAGACGAATTAGTGGTTAAAAGAACTGACAGTGCATTTAGAGATTTGTTTTTCTCCATAGCACGCAAGGAGACCATTTTCTTTCCATTTGTAAGAATATGTGTGTGCTTAAGGGAAGACAGATTCCAACCATCGGGCTGTTTGCTGTGATTTGTATGCCCTGGGGATATAGAGAGTCGGGAGTGTCAGAAAATTGCAAATACAGAATAAAAAATTCCAGAGAGACAGATTTTTTTTTTTACGGCCTAACTCAGTCGTATAGGCGAGAACAGGAGCCTTCCTGGGGCCTTGGATTTTGTAGGTACCCCAAGCCCCTTCTTCTTCTTGGGGGTCCTCAGCTCCACTTGCTTTGGTTCTGGAGAACACACTCCTACCTTCAGTTGCCCTGGACTGCATCTGAAATGTGCCCCCTGTGAGGTTTGGTTAGGGCACTGTCCCCTGCTCACAACTGCCCCATCCTGCTTCCACCTGGGCATGGGTTTTCTAGGCCAGTCTCTTTTCATAAAAGCATTAGCTGATGTTCCTCTTGGTCATGTGCCCTGGTTTGTGAAAGAGGGGCCCTTAAGGAGGGAAGAAGTTTGGGGTTCCAGGAGCCCCGAGGATGCTGGACATGGGACCAGGTGTTCTTCCCTTTTGGTCGCTGAAGCTCTGCCGTGGTTTCTCTCCAGCTGGAATTCCTGGTCTCTCCTTCTTGGTTAGTTGACACTTGCACACACTTTGGAACCAGTCTCCCTGGGATCCTCTGACCACCTTGATGAGGAGGTCGACTTTCTACAGTGTCTTTTCACACCTTCGTTTGTTCTTGTGCCATATCAGTTCTTTGACTTTTGAAGTGATGACCCAACTCGTGACCGTCTTCCTGGAAGATGGTGTGCACTGTATGGGTGAGGGCCACCTGTGGTGTGCACCT
>PVKS010002371.1:14567-53651 GCA_004027875.1 Aplodontia rufa | reverse complement strand
GGGGTGGAGGAAGAGCCAGGATCTGCATTATGTAAATCTTCTTCCTCTGGGACTGGGGAGTACCAGGGACTGAACCCAGCCTGAACTACTAAGCTGCATCCCCATCCCTTTTCTTGTTTTACTTTTTAAAGTTTTGAGACAGGGTCTCTTTAAGTTACTCAGGGCCTCACTAAATTGCTGAGGCTGGCTTTGAACTTGTGATCCTCCTGCCTCAGCCTCCCAAGTCGCTGGGATTACAAGCCCATGCTACCATGCCTGGCAACATTATATAATTTGGTCCCTCTACCCACCTCATGGAACCCTCCCTACAGGTAACTGCAGTCTCAGCACAGAGTCTAACAGCCATGTCCAAATTGTCCTTAGAGACAGAAATTCTCAAAAGTAAAACTTTCTTGCAGTTCAGCTCAAGTTGTTTCTTAAATAGTTTAAAAGTTGGGGGCTGAAGCGCTCTTGGCCCACAGCTTTCCCTGCCATACATATCCCTTTCCTGGCTGCTCCAGAGTGTATTTGGGATCACCCTCCACCTCAGGAGGGAAGGTGGGAATTGCAGGGACTCCTTCTGGCCCCTTGCTGCAGGTCTGTCTGCTGCTCAGCGAGCATTTTGAAGTTTTCCACTTGGATGATGCACACAGAGCTAGGGGTGGAATACCCTCCAGCAGGGCACAGTGGAGAGCCTCATCCCTACATAATCTAGTCAATGAAAAATCGGTCTCAGTTCCCAGCAGCACGGTGTAATGTCATAGGGAGCTGATGACCCTGCTGCCATCCGTGCACATGCCACCAAGGCGGTCTCCTGTCACGCAGAAGGTGGCACAGTTGGTGATCTTTGTTGCTGAAGCAGCAGGATCAGATTGCCCCATACCACCATGGCATTTCACCTCTAGCATGTCCAACCTTGGAGCCACCACACAGGGGCAGTGTGAAATCTGGCCTGATCCCGCGGATCCAGGAGTGTTTATCCAAACCACAGCCCAAGACATCCCAAGAGAGTTCACCTGAGTAGAGGGAACAGGGAATGGTCTTAGAAAATCAAAATAGCTTCAGCTGCCCAATGATTTTTTTAGAATTTCATCTTCATTGCATTTATTTTTAATCAAAGAATAGTTGGTACAAATCCATTCTCTCTGTAAAGTAAGTCAAACTATACATAAATATGCAAAAATAAAGTAAGAAGTGAAAACTTCTGAGTTTCAAATAGCCTGCAAATCGCATTGCCCCTCTCAAGGAGGTCATGTTTGCAAGTCATTAGTGGAGGCTCTGTGACAGACTCTCAAACTCAACTTAAAATAATGGCAGGTGTTTTGGCCAAACTGTAGGCAGGTGGATAAATTGATGAATAGACTCCTATATGGAGAGATGGACAGATAGGTCAGGTAGGTCAAAAGAGAAAAACAGTTTGGAATCCAAATAGCTTTTGGCTGGGGAACATTTGTACTTTATTGTTATTCTCTGTTCGAGACTGGCGATTGGCAAATACGTTTCTCCACTTCTTCGGACCTGCCTCTCCTTGTTGATATGGTGGGGGAACAGCTGTTACCTGCCTCCAGAACTGGGGAGGACAGGGGGGTGATGATTGAAGGTATCTGGAAACGCTGTGGGCTCTGCCGGCACGTGGACACATCAGGAAGATGGAGTGTGTCCAGCTTCCTTCACCTGCTCCAACCCTGCACGAGGCCAGAGACTTTCCAATCCCATCAAGGAAACTCGATGGCCCTGTCAAAATGGCGCTTGAGAAACTTCATAGCGGAGCTACTGTCGCTCCTCTCGGAGCTTAACTCCCCGAGAGAGGCAATCCAGTGTCCACGCTGCCTCGCACCTGCCCCGGGGAGGCGTCTGCCCTTCCCTTTGCCATTTTCATCTTGCAAATCCATGTTAAAGACGCACAGTGGCTCATTCCATGTGGTCAGACCAATCCCAAGGTAAAGGTTTGATTAAAATATAGAATCTTTATATATTTTTTTCCAAATTGAAAAATATATGGGCTTTTTTTCCAGAACTCTAGGGTGATGAGCAAGTCTTTGAAAATATGTTTAAAAATTCACCATCAGAAGGCTAACCTGGAAGGGAGGATGAACTAACTTATTCAGCTTGGACTTTAAGTGTCCCAAAAGTGGTGCTTAATATTTTCCCTTTGAAGTAAAAACAGTTAGCATGTTCCTGAGCCCTGTTATCAATCTTTAATAGTTTAGATTAAGCCATTGTACTTTCATACACTTGGATATCATCTTTGAAAAGTGGTCTTAAATAAGGTTGAAATAGTGGTATCCGAGCCAGCATTTGAGAATTTCTACCAAGGGATAGGAGGAAACATAGATCCTTGTTGCTTTTCCAGGGCTCAGGGCTGGAGCAGGGCAAGTCAAAGTACTTGACCTTGTGTTGTAGAAAGATGTTTTTCCTTGGCTTCCCAGGCCTTTGCACAATCAGGATACCAGTAGCTTTCATTGCAAAGTATGTGAGAGTCCCCTCTGTTAATTACAGTATTTCAGATGAGCCTAATTGGACAGCCACTGGCATATAATATGTAAATAGTTTGTGGGGATGTGGCTGATGGCTTGAGATTGCCATGGATAGGGCATTACAGTGTTGGACCCCTGCATCAACCTTCCCAACTGTAGAAAAAGTCTTTCTTTGATTTGATGCTATTCAAAGTACAAACCATGGTCCACAGAAGCAGAAGGATTTAAAGGCGATTCAGGAAACAGTGTGGAAGATCTGAAAATCTGACCTTATAGGAAAACTTAAGCCTGGAACTACGTATTCATGATACAATCCTCATAACATGGGACTTGACTCTCCTGGGCTTATCCCACCACTCTGCCCCCCAGCTTTATTGAAGTATAATTGAGAAATAGGAACTGTATGTATATAAAATACAGAACTTGGTGTTTTGAGGTAGGTATACATTGTGAAATGATCACGATATCCAATCTAATTAATATGTCCATCTATATGTCTTTATCTATCTTATAAAGAATATTTAGGATCTACTCTCCTAGCACGTTTCACGTTCACAATGCATATTGTTAGTCATAGGCACCAGGCTGGACTTTAGATCTCTAGAATTCATTCATTCGTCGTGGCTAATGCGCATCTCTTCCTCCGTCTGTCCCTGGTGACCTCCTTTCTACCCTCAATTGCTCCAAGCCTGGCTGCAGGGGATCCCACATGTGAGATCCTGCTGAATTGCTGTTTTTATCAGCTTTATTCCTCTTCCTATAATGCCTTCCAGGTCCACCCATGTTATCCCGAATGACAGGATCCCCTCCTCGTGGCTGAATCCTGCTGCATTTGTTTGTCCTTCGCTTTGTTTGTTCATCTGCCAATGGATGCTTGGGTTCTTTCCGTGTCCTGGCTGTTCTGAATGATGCTGGGATCCACACGGGGATGCAGGCATCTCCAAGAGAGGCTTTTTTCACTTCCTTTGCATGCATGCCCAGAAGCAGGATGGCCAGATCATACTGTGTGAGCTCCCGTACTGTTTTCCATATGGCTGCACCTCTCTGCATTTGCACCAGCAGTGTGCAAGAGTTCCTTTTTCTCTGCATCCTGCCTACCACTTGTCCTCTTTTGTCTCTTCAGCAGTAGCTGTCCTGGTGATGAACGGTGTTGAGCACCTTTCATGCCCCTGTTGACTGTGTGTGTGTCTCACAAGTCTCCACTCCCCTTCCATTTGACCAGGTCAGCTCATTTCCAAAGAGACCTTCTCAGTCAGAGACCAAAGCAGATTTTCAGACATTTCCAAATAATTCTCAGGGTCTTCTAATAAGTGCCAGTCATTGTCATTGGCTCTGTGTATTTTATATGGATGTGAGCATCTGATATATATTATGTCTTATGTTTATGTTGTACTACATCATTGTTTTTTACTTTTTATTTTTTAATTTTTTTTTTTGGTGCCAGAGATTGAACCCAGGGACACTTAAGCACTAAGCCAATTCCCAATCCTTTTTATTTTGAGACAATATCAAAGTTGCTCAGTACCTTGCTGAATTGCTGACTTTGAACTTGCAATCCTCCTGCCTCAGCCTCCTGAGTTGCTGGGATTACAGGTGTGCACCACCACACCTGATTGTACTGAATCTTTTGAACAAACATTAACATGTCTTACCTCCACCAACAATGATATTTTGAGTTAAATAAGTTTTAACAGCATTTGTTCCATTTGGGAAGAGAAGGCAAAGAGATGGGAATTTATTTAATGTCAACTTGTACGTCACTGGGCTACCAGGGGCAGGTCCCAAATTTTTGCCATGCAGTGATTTCTTCTTAAAGTGAAGGACTCCAGCTCCAGCTAACGTTTTCTGAGCACTCACTGGGTCATGGTTACTGCGCGAAGCAGTTGGCATGCCTGACCACTTGGACAGGTGTTCTTATTTCTGCGTTAGAGTTGAGGAAGTAGAGGCTTGAAGAACGTGAGTTGATAGCACATGAGTGACCAGGACCTAAGTATGAGAAAGCAGCCTGTCTCCCACCCACCCCTAAAACCTTGGCAACGTGGAATGAGCCTGGGGACTCTAAGAAGTTTTTTCCAAAAAAGACTGCACTTTTTAAGTCTTTCTTGCCATGTGTTTATTTGGGTAGAGTGCTCACTAGATGAGCTTTCCCTTCTTACCCATGCAGGATGAATGGAGGCTTTCTGGGGATGTGATGGGTTGCGTGAGGGCTGGCTGCCAGAGTGGAGATCCTAAGTCAAGGCATTTTCTTCCCTGTGAGTAGATACCTGGATTTGGGTTCCCTTTCTCATCTGTGTTTCCCTCAGTAGAGGTGATCCTGTCCACGCTTGTGAAGATGCCCTCTGAACCACAGAGGGTGCCATTACGGATACAGTGATAACCTGGAAGGGTGTGTTTGATGAATTGCAGGGAGATCCTTGGGAGCTTTCTGGGCACATCGTATAGAAAAACCTCCAACAAAACTGCAGTTGCAATTTATTTCCTCATCCTAGCAAGAGAACTCCTGGCGATACAGCAGATACAGCAGCATGTGCTTTCTGCTTGTGAAAGCAGAGGTGGAAAGCAGCGGAAGTTAGCAGGCTTGGAGTTGAAGCCAGCCCAGAGGCGGGGCCTCCGATGGCCTGCTGCTGCTGCTGCAGACCCTGGCCTGAGGCTGGAAAGCCTTCAGCTGCGATGAGATTCGCAGATGCAGCAGCTCCAGCCAAGGCGCTCTGCAGTTTTTTCTCTGTTCCACCAGGTGTTGCCAGAGAACATTGAGCAAGCTGAGCTCTGGGCAGAGTGTGTCTGCAGCTGCTCTGGCTCTGGGGCTGCTCCAGAGGCGGCGATTAGGTGACTTGTGCTGACTGCACGGTTAAGTGTGCTTCTGTGCCCCCCCTCTTGCTGCACGTTTCAGAGCCACACATTCTGGTGCAGCCTTGGGCTGCCCACGTGTCCTCATGTGGCTGTGTTGCTCTAGGCCTCCAACCCCGGTCCCAGCTGTCCCTATGCGGGCCTTGAGTTTTATCAGGTGTGGCGGTCAGCCCGGATGGCACAGGGAACTCCTGCTGCTGGGGTTCTGCCTGTTAGCAAAGGCAATGCTGCCCACGCCTCTTCCCTATTTTGTGCTTGCAGCAGTGAGGTCACAGCCACAGGACTGTGATCCTTCACCCAGTATGATGGTGGCCCTGGGTGGCTGGAGACATGGTAGGTGGTCACGAGAAGGGACTTGAGAAGGAACGCCACTGACCTCTCATAGGTACAGCCAGAACTGCAGCTTACTCCCTACAATACACATGGACGGGCCTGGAGCAGTGGCTCCGTAGTTGGAGCACTTGCCTGGCATATGCAAGGTCCCAGGTTCAAACTGCGGCACCACATATGCAACTGAGTGTTGGAGAAGTAAATGCCGGATGAAAAATTAAATAAAATTGACTCTCTTTTTCTCATTCTCCTCCCCACTCTCAAAAATTAAAAAAAGTACTAGGCAGACTCCCACCTCCAAGAATTCTCTCACCCAAAATGTTACTAGCACTGAAAGGCGAGAAACTCCATCTGGAGGTGAGAGCCTTGTTGGCCAGCTGCTTGCATCCTCCAGATCACGTGGGGGAAATATTTGAAACTGTGATTGTTCCGGAAAAGCTCATCTATGTCAGGACACCTAGGCATCAGACTTTGTCAAGATAATGCCCACAGCAGAGTGAAAAAGAGATGCCAGATGCGGTGGGCCTACTCTGTGCCAATGCATTGCCCGTGTTGTTCATGATCCTTATAGAAATGATGTCACGGGTGGGATTGTTGTGCCACCTTCTAAGAGGAAAGTGAGGGCTGGGGACCTTGCTTTCTTCCTCAGGGTTGCCTGGCTGCCAAGTGTGGGAGCCCAGTTTTGAGACCAGATCCATTCCCTTCAGGATCAGTGTCTCCTTCACTGTCTCACCCTATGTCCCCCAGGGTATAAAAGAAATCCCACTTCTGAATCTTGCTTTTAAATTAACCATCAATTAGAAAAAGGGGTCCAAAATACTTAGTTAAAAAATAAAATCAGATCTTTCCAGAATCCAGAATTGCCCTGAAGTAACCCTTCAGCCATGTGGGAAATTGTTATCAACAGGTCAGTATTAGCTTCCTACAGCTGCTATAACAAACTGCCACAGATTCAGTGGCCTAAACCAACACAGGTTTGCTCTAATGGGTGAAATAGGTTCTGCCGAGGCTGAAGTTCAGGTGCCAGACTGCTTCCTCCCAGAGGATCCAGGCAGATGGGGGGCATCTTACCTGGTCTTTTCCTGCTCAGGAGGCCACCTACATTCCGTGGCCCCCTTCAAAGCCAGCAGTGTAATGTTTTGGGATCTCTCTGACCCTTTCTCTATGGTCCTCTCTCCTCTGATCTTTTGAGGAGATTAGAATAATACTGGACCCCCCACCTCCCTGGATAATCCGGCTTAATCTTCCCACCTCAAGATCCTGAATTTTATCACAGATTATCTTTTGCCAGGAAAAGTGGGGACTAAGCCATAGTCATCTTTGGGAGAAAGACATTATTCGGCCTGCCACACCAACTTTATAACTGCCACTGCCAGAGATATGGGGGAAAAAAAGGATGGAAAAACATTGAAATTTTATTTTCAAGAGGCAGGTGTGCGCACGTGCGCGCACACACACACACGGTGCAGAAAAAAGAAAGCATGACGCTAGGAAAAGGGCTGTATGGCAGGTATGGTTCCTGTCAATCAAATTCATCTCCATATTCTCAGGCCACTCTGGTGTCTGATATATGGTAGGGGTTCAGTTTATGTTCATGCACTCGTTTTTCCAAGAATTGAAAAACGTTCAATAGAAACACAGGAAAAAGCTGATTATTAAATAAACCCAAATATGATAAGGTAGCAATTATGTTAACTGCTATTAAGACTTATATTAGAGCCAGGCATGGTGGTACATGTCTGTAGTCCCAAGGATTTGGGAGGTTGAGGCAGGAGGATCACAAGTTTGAGGCCAGCATTGGCACCTTAGCAAGGCTATGTCTCAAACAACAAAAATTAAAAAGGGTTGAGGGTATAATTCAGTGACAGAGCACCCCAGGGTTCTATCCTTGTACCACCAAAAAAAAAAAAAGGAACAAAGCTCATAACCTGGAGACTGCAGTTTTTCCGGGTGCCTTGAACATCCTCAGAGACTGTCTCTTCAGTGAAGCTCTAGGGTCATAGCAGATTTTTTTTTTTTTTTAATCAGGGGTGGGCAAATTCTGGTCTCAGACCAATCTGGTTCACAGACTGTTTCCCTAAAGAGAGTTTTATTGGAACCCATCCATGCACGTTTGTTTACACATCTCGATGACTGCCTTTGGGTTGCAGAGGCAGAGTGGAGTAATTACAACAGAGCGCCTGCCCACAAACTCTCAAATGTTTACTCTCTGGCCCTTCACAGGAAAAGCATTGGTGACCCTGGTGTTAGACAACTGAAGGCTGCAAACCTCCCCTACTGATGTCACAGGAAGTCTGATTAACCAAACGCACGCTCTCTGGCTGTCTTGGGTGTCAGAACGTACACATTCTTTGAATTGCAGTATCTGTAGCATCCTCCTGTTAATGATCTTACTGCAAATAATAACAGTCTGAAGCTAATTGAGGCAAGCACTCCAATTGTTTAGATTTTTTTTCCCCAGCTATGTTTAGCGAGATAAATTGTGCTTCACTGGGATGACTTGTAGATGACATTAAAAGCAGGGATTTTAATACAGTGACTGTATCCATTTTGGAATTTAAAAAAAGTTAGTGTGTCTTCCAAGAGCACAGTAAACCATTCAGAACTGTCACTGTGTTAACATGAATGAGAATAAACAGTGCGGCTCCAAAAATAGCCCAGAAATACCCTTAAATTATAACAATGCGTTGGATCAGCTGAGAAGTAACAAATTCCTGCTGGTTGCACTCTGCACCCTGATTGCCTGCAAGCAGCATTGAGATGGCTGTCGCTGACATCCAGCTTGATCATCTGATTTAATAAGGCTACATGGGCCTCTCCACCAGCAGGTTCTCCACCTTAGACCCTTTGGGTTGGATACTATGTCTCTTTGCTGTTATTCTGTGCATAGTGGGATGCTTACAGCATCCCTGGTCTCCACCCTCCTCATGCCAATATCAACCCCCCTCCTGCAGACCACCAACAAT
Source organism: Aplodontia rufa (assembly GCA_004027875.1). Taxonomy (NCBI): domain Eukaryota; kingdom Metazoa; phylum Chordata; class Mammalia; order Rodentia; family Aplodontiidae; genus Aplodontia; species Aplodontia rufa. The sequence continues at coordinate 45,052 of PVKS010002371.1, read as the reverse complement.
GTCTCGACATTGCCAATTAATGTCCCCAAGGATCAACATAGTCCCCAGCTGAGAACCCTTGTTTCAAGGATAGGTTTGCAAGGGCTCAGCATCCGGGTTGCATGCCATGTCTCAGATGAACTTCTCTGCTTTTCTGCTGGCCCCCCTTACCCCCAGTTCCTTCCCTCCTCCCTCCCGGGCTGGGCTTCTCTTCTTGTCTCAATGCACTGTGAACACGAGATTGCTTTGCACCCCTCAGCTTAGCCCGATAACCCTGAGCCGCCTTGTTGCTCTAAGCCAGATCAGCAGAGCGGGCCTGTGATCAGCTTCCGGGAGCTGGAGGACCTCTCTGTCTCCGGCTGCTGTGATCAGAGGGTCTGGAGAATGAGTCTCTCTGGCGTGGTCTTATCAGGCTGAGCCTAATGTCAGCCGTTAGAGAGGCTTCGTCCCATCTGCGTGCAGCTTTGTTCTGAACCGTTCAGTAGCGGTTCACTGGAGCAGAAAGAGCCCTGCGAATTGATATTATAAACCCGCGTGCCTGTTTTATTCATTGCAGAGGCAACAGAATATAACACAAGTATTTATTTTTAGTGTTTACCGAATGGCATTTCTTTCCCCTTCTCCATTGTCGGGGAAGGCAGAAAGCAGAGAAAACAACACGAAGCTCCTTCGGAACACAATTTCACTGGAAAGCTATCGCCAATCGTTCCTTGTTTCGATTATTTCGCGGTCTCCTAAGCAGCCTGCGCGTGTGCGCTGAATATGTATGTGTGCACCTATTACATTCGTTCCCGTGGTCTTAATAAGGAGTCTCGGGCCACGCGATGTAATCCAATCACCACGGTCTTCCCTCTGTGATTTCATTGAAAGTTAGATTTTCTAGAGAAAATTCGAGAAACTTCATCCGGTTTCGTTCATTCTTTGCTCCTGGGCATTCCTTGCTGAAGGTCAGGAGCTGTGAAATCTCTCTTTAGTCCCATTGATAGGGCACAGCCTATCAAAGTGGAGAAGTAGAGTCAGGGCTGTGCCTTCAGTGGGAGGGGGCGCGCACGGGGGCTGGGTCAGGGGTGAGGGAGGCACAGCCTGCTGCCCGAGCTGGTGCCGTTCACCTGGAGACCACAGGGAGGACAGGGGCAGCTGGATGGCCCCCTTCCAGCTTAAGGTGGCCCCAGTTACAGCTGAAGCCACATCTCCATGGCTTAAAGATGAGCAAAGAGGAGGATGATAGTAGAAATAGATGGCACCTGTGGAATGGCTGTGCTGGGCAGTTGTCAACTCCACAGATGACACTTTCATATGGTTCAACTTAATTGTAAATGCAGAAGGTCATCTGTGCTGGGTACTGGCTGCGGTCAGCATGGTGCTCTCGCATCCAGTGTGCATTGATGGGCTCACTGAGATACTGGGATAGCACTGTTGTGGTCCTGAGGACTGAAATAACTTTCCCAAAGCCACAGAGCAGCAAGCGCCGGATGAAAACCCAGGAGGCTAGAAGCACGGTCTGTTCTGTTGATGGTCTGGCTCCTCAGCTTGGGTAGCCATTTAGAGCAGCGTGCATCCTTTGCACAGGTGGTCCCACGCTTTCATCAGTCTCAGGTAACATGAGTTTTTCGTTGCTGCTGTCTTCTCTGCATGTCTCTGATTACGAGGGGTGCTAACCTTCCCCGGAGGTCTGTGCAGTCCCCAACCTTGGCCTCTGCTCTTGAGCTGCGATTCTGAGATGGTCAACAACTTCACCTTCGTGGCTCTTTGTTAAGCAGCAGATCGCGCCTGGATCAGCTTACCTGAAACTTCAGACTAGTTTGTTTTCCTGGTAATTTATGGATTCCAATTCTAAAGCCTTTGCTCTCTAGACATCATTCTGTCTTTCAGTCTTGGCAAAGATAAGGAACACAGCAAGAGGAAGAACTATTAAAGAATGGAATAACATCATCTCCCAATCCATAATTCCAGTCTAAGCATTGAAGAGCATAGGAAAAATGATCAAGGAGCAGTGTACAAGACATTTGACCCATGCTTTGTTGAGATGACCAAAAGCAGGGTATGTGGGAACCCCACCAATGCTGAGAGGTCTAAAGACACACACTGCGCATAACCTGTGTGGGATCCTGGTGCCAGAGAAGGACCGTGGGTGAAGATGGAGGAGATCTGAGTCGAGTAGGGCTCTCATTAACCCTCGTTGATGCTAATGCTTGTTGTTTGGTTGGAATGATGCATCTGCTTCCGTGAGATGTTAGTATGGGGAAATCGGTGGTGGGGGTCAAGGTGGTCTTACCCTTTTGCACTCTATGCCATCTGCTCAACATTTCTGTAAATCTCAAACATTTCTAAAATGAAAAGCTTTTTTTTTTTTTAAGAGAGAGAGGGACAGTAACAGAGAAAGATAAACAGTTTTTATTTAGTTTTTCATGTGGCTTTCATCGCTCCCACACTTCATTGTGTACATGGTGCTGGTTTGAACCCATGTCCTCGGGCATGCAAGACAAGCACTGTAACCGCTGAGCCACCGCTTCAGCTCTAAAAAGTTCGTTTTTAAAAAGAGAAAAAAATGTAAGCACAAACCAAGACGTATGGAATAGCCAAAGCATTTTCCAGATTTCCTGTTGACAGGGGTTTCTTAGGTAGTCAAGAGTCCTCTTTTGGATTTTCATTGTGTGTATAAGGTTCCCAAAGGCTTTAAAAGCCCTGCAGTAAGCACCATCCACAGGTTTGTGGGGTTCGCTTTAACCCAGCTTTTCACAAACTGATTTAATCATGGAGTCCTTTTATTAGAGAATTAGCTCTAGGAAACAAAACACGGGTCCCATGCCTTCCCTATAACGAGGGGCATCTTGGTATCAGTGTCCGCACCTCTCGCCCCATGTACCTTGGCCATCTCAACTCTGCCTGAAGCCTACGGTGACTCATTTCCTCCATGTGAATCCTCACTCCTAACCCAATTCTCTTCTCTGGAAATCCTGTGCCACCTGTTGCCCTTGCCCTGCCCACTCTTCCTCTAGGCTGTGGGTCCCACACATCCCTGGAGGGTTTGCTAATCCAGTGGGTCCAGGAGCGTGCCCTGAAACTGCACATTTCCTGATGCCCCAGCTGTTGGCAGTGCTTCTGGCTTGAGGACCAGACTTTGAAAACCATCAAGGTTCCCTTGCTGCAGATGTGGGGTCCCCTCCACTCCAGACTTGGTCCTGGCCCCCATGGTCCTGCTCCTGCTCTTCCCATGCTCTGATTGCTTGTGACCTGAACTAAATCTCCATGGGGTCTTCCTCAGTGGAGACAGGAGTCAGAAACAGGATTCAAATAGAAAATAGGGAGTATTTGGTTTGAGAAGGGCATAGTTTAACCAAAAGGGCACTTTCTTTGCAGCTGTGTAGAACTGGGTCTCAGGGTCAGCTCTGCTGTTCAGCAGGGAAGTGACGTCAGGCTCAACTTGTGGAGTCCATGGGCACATGCTTTGGGGCTGCTCACCTTGAGCTCCTCAGCTTCTGTGAGTGTAACGGGGGTTCTTGTACTGGGTGCACAAAGCCTGGCACATGCTAGCAATGTGACCACCATTACTGTCTTTACTGGAGGAGCTTGGTTCTCAGGTGCTGCTGAGTGACCATTAGACTCACCTGCAGAGCAGGTGGAAATCAAAGTTCCAGCACTGCCTCTAGAAGCTCTGAATCAAGTCTGGGAGTGCAATGAGTGTGTGCATGCTTGACAAGTATCCAGGTGCTCCCAGGTCGAGTGGGCCACAAGCCACCCATCCATCCATTTCTTGTTTGGTTACTCAGCAGGTGTGCACCTTGGGTGTCCTTGTGCCAGGTGGGATTCTAAGTGGCTGTGGAGCCACACAGAGCACACTGCACACATGAGAACATGCATAGCAAATGGCTGGGCTGTGGGAGTTGGTATGAAGGAGCAAGAGAAGGGTAAGGATGTGGGCATCAGTCATCGAAGATCTTCCTGAGAACATGATATTCCAGGGAATAAAGGTAGAAACAGTGCAAAGTAATCTTCCATTCAAATTTGGCTCTCTCTAATGTCAGTAACAAAATCGAAAACAGATTTGTTGTGGTCAACTTTAGAGTTGTTTTGTTTTAATAGAAAATTTTGATTTCCCAATCAATATGGTGGACCTTGTTGAGGCTCTTGTATATCCCAAGATGAGTGTTTTCCCAATGTCATTTTTCATGCTAGTGACACCACCGCAAAGGGTGTTGTGGCATCCCCATATTGTCAGTGGCATTCTGAAGAGGTCACATGGCTACATTATTAGTAAATGGCCAATGCTGGTCTTCACTACATCCTATCTGGTGCATTCATTTCCAAAGTCCTCAGTGGTACCAACCATATCTGAAGAACCAGTTCTTTCGTTGCTGTTATTCATATTCATAATATTGCAGTGCTTGGTGGGTTCCCATCCTGGTTGTAAATTCAAATCCCCTGGGAGTAGGAGCTGGGCTTTTAAAGTCTTCTCAGCTGAATCTGATCTGCAATGTCAGTTGCCACCAGCTAGCATTATAGTCTAGAATAAGTGGATATTTTCTGGTAATCAGTTGGAGCTCTGGTCCAGAATATAGGTGCAGAGGGTGAACATGAGCCAATGAACTTGAACTAAGCATGATAAACTTATTAGAAATTAGAGACACAGCAACCTACAGAGCGGGCAGTCAGAAGGCCTGGTGGGAGAAACCCAGGCCTGGAGTCCACACTGGCTCAGAAACTCAGTTCTGTAGTTTCCTCCTCTGCGACTTTGGGTGACACACTAACACACAGGACTCCTGACATTGTTCAGAACACAGGAGCATCCCAAGCTTATATTTTCTGTTGGCTGTCTTACAAACACCACGTTCAACCAAAGAGCACTGGAGGAATCCCAGCAGACAAAAGAACCATAGTGTCTGGTCCATTAGCAGTGACCACTTATGTTTCTAGTGAAAGAAAACAGTAGAGCTCTGAGGGGAAAATCCTTCCAGGCTCTACTTTCCAGAATTATCCAACCTCAAATTTAGTATCCTCTCTGGGGGAAAATAGAACTGTCCTCTTCATATAGTCCCTATAATAACTCTGGACCCAATAATGCTTGCTCCATCTCCTGGGCCAGTAGTTTAAGAGGCAAAGAGATGAAGTGACACTTGAACCCCTCTCCTTTCTTTTCCCTGGAACCTCAGCTCTGCAGAGCAGGTCCCCCCAACAGGCGGAGTCCCCATGCCTCCTGCTCGCCTTGCCCCCTCTTTCTTCCTATGCCCAATCTGCAACACTTCCCATTCCAGGGAGCTGTAATATTTGCCCAACAATGAGTTCCATTCGGCAGTTTGTTAACCAAAATGGGAAGTGACAGATTCAGTAAAAGGAAATCCCCGTGCCAAGGAAACAGGTATTATTTCTCCCCTCACTCTCCCTCTCTGTGTCTCTCAGATGACTGTGTGCCCAGAATCTACAGACTCTGAGCTTACGGACACACCAAAGCTTCCTATTGATCCATGTCCGGCTAATTTGATCAGAAGAGAGATTTTTATTCCCTGTGGTTCCTCCTGGTGGTGCTTAGCTGATGTGACTGAGTGTCTGGAAGTCACCCCCAGCCTTTGTTGACAGCTAAGGAAGAAGGAGGAAGGCATAGGAACCTGAGTCCCTGCCGGGGTAGGGAGGGTGCCTGGGGACTAGATGGGGCCATCATACGTGTGTCAGGTTGGAGGGGGGAAGAACATGGACCCTTCTTGTACAAGAAACCTTCTGGTCCTTGTAAGTGACATACTTTGGAAAATATCAGTTCTTCAAAGCACCCACTCATTGAAAATCAGAGGATATTTATGACAATAGACACTAGATTTTTATGTTTGAGTTATTATAAATCATAAATGCAGATAAAATAACAATATGATGTGCATTTGATCCTAAGCCAGAATTACCCCCACATCACCCACATTTCAGTCTCTTGATTCTTCTGTATTCCCCCCCATGAGTGATATAAGTTTAGACTGCAAAATTTTCCAGAATTAAATGATTGTGTAAGTATTATTGGATTCTTGGGGAGGGGGTAAAGAGTATGCTACATTGTTGACTACCTAGATTCCTCCCTGTACTCCCTCCCTCTCCCCTTCCCCCAGTCTCCCCCCAACACATATCTATGGTTGCCCTAGATTATGTGTTGCTAGGCCTTTGCTGGGTCTAATACGTGAGGTTCACTACCTTTCACCCAAGCCTAGATTTAACTCCAGCCTCCACAAATGAGGGAAAACATTCGACCCTTGACTCTCTGCATTTGGCTGACTTCACTCAGCATGATTTCTTCCATCACTATCCATTTACCTTCAAAGGCTGCAATTTTGTTGTCTCTGATAGCTGAGTAGAGCTCCATGGTATATATGTACCAGAGCTTTTGGATCCATTCATCCAGTGAGGGGCATCTGGACTGGTTCCATGATTTAGCTAGACAATAGACACTTTTAATCTCTGGGAAATGCTGAGGCGGCAAAGGCAAAGGCTTCCACCTGTTATCATTTATCCACATTTATTTGAGCCCCAGTTGTACATGATACTGGCAATACTGCTGCTAATGATAATAGTGCATGCATCAAATCCCTACTAAGTGCCAGGAACTGTATGAAGTACATAGCATGTAAGATCTCATTTAATCCCCTAGTATTCCTCTTCATGTTTTATAGCAGCAAGTTGGGGTCTGGAGAAGTAGCTTGTCTGAACTACTTCTGGCAGGGTGGTGATCCTGGGATTTCAGTGCAGGACTCCAAAACTCAAATTGTCCACAGACTTTTTCTAGTGCTTCAAGCAATTGTCCACTTATATCCAGTTGTAGGAAATAATACAATGAGATGACCCCATCTCCCTTTTACCCTATTGCCCGCTGTGTCAACACCATGGGTAATGTCACAACCAGGGCATTGAAATGAAGACAGTTCATCTATCTGCCTTCTTCTGATTTCACCAGCTTCATATTCACTTGTGTGTGGTGTGTGTGTGTGTGCTTCTCTGCATTAATGGCTGTGACAGCCACACAGTTGACACTGGACATTCAGGTCCCAGGGTGCCAGGCTTCCTGGTTACAGCTGCTCCCATCCCCAGGCACCTACTGTTCTGTTCTTACCTCTACAATGTTTTCATTTTGACAGTGTTGCCTGTGAGAATCTTGAACTTTGTGCACGTGTGTATTGTAGACTAGTCCTTGGATGGAGCTTGGCCCCACTGGCTCTTCCTGTTTGGTTGCTCTGCTGTCCCCCAGAGATGTGCAGGGCTCAGAATGTCTGGGTTGGTTACACCATGCACACGCACTGCCACTTGCAGCCAATGGGTCCCCACCACCACCACTCTTACCCTAGCCAGGCTGCAGATGTTGTTGCATGGAAATTCTCCAGCAGAGTCTCCATCACATGTGGTCACTGGAGGCCAAGACTTCTGATGTACTCGCTCTACCATCCTTGCCCCTCCATCCCTAACACCACCTCTCCTTCCAGGTCAACCTGATCCATTGCCCATGCTGAGCTGAAGACAGGCTTCAGGAGCCAGTCAGTACTGTGCTCCTCAGTGTCAAGGGGGTTGGTTCCAGGAACACCCACAAACAGCAGTGCGGGGGTGCTTAAGTCTCCTGTACACAATGATGTCACCTTGAACCTAACCTGCACCCACCTCTTGCTTGCTTCAGGTCGTCATCAGACGGCTTACAATACCAAACACAATGTAGATGCTCCATGCGCTCTTGTTATCCTGTGTTGTTTACGGAATGATGACAAGAAAATGGTCTGCCCGTGTCCCACAGGTGTCAGTGTTTGCAAATATTCCCCATTGGCAGCTGATTGACTGCGCAGAGGAGGACCATGGATACAGTGGGCTGATTTCTACCCCAGAGGCCTCCATGCCCTGGACTAGTTAAAAAGCTTTAATAGAAGAAGAGATTTGCCTGCAGTTAAGCAGATATTCCCATAAATACCAGGCGGGACCATATCCTGTAAGTGGCAGGGCGGAGACTCCATCCCCAACATTCCCAGGATGTGGCGGACAACCTTGACCCGTACCAAGCCACACGGAGGTGCAGGTCAAGCAAGATGGCGCTTCTTTGGAGCATGAGTCAGGCCTCAAGCTGGGGGTCAGGCACCACGCATCTGTGCCCAATCCCCCGTCTTCCTTTTGCTCCTTGGGTGTGACGGACCAGGCCAGCATTTGGCTCAACCCCTTTCCCACAGAGCACTCTTCAATTAGACCAAATCTTAGGATTGGGAAGTTTTTGCCTTCTTGCAAGCCTGGAAAAAGATGTTGATGTTATCCAGTCTCTAGGGCTCATCTCTCCTTTTTTCTCCTCCTCTCCCTGTTGCAATCAGTCACTGAATCTTCTAGAGCCTCTCACCCTACCTGCTGAGCATTTTTTATCACATCTAATCGGTTCCCATCTTGTAGTTCCCTTTCTCTCAGTGACTCTGACTCCCGTCTTATCTGGACAGCAGACAGGCTGGATGTGCAATTTGCAGAGCCCCTTCCCCATCCCCTCATGTAGTGTAAGGGAGACCCCCACTTGGCTGCATGGAGGGGTGGAGCCCCCGAGCATCCAGCCCTCTGAGCGGGCAGGTCGTCCTGAGCCTTGCCAGGCCCACCAAGGCCACTGCTTTCCTGCACCAGCGTGGCGGATGTTGCGGCACGTGCAAGCCAGCACAGACCTCCTGCCTAATTAGCTGATGATAACAGGGCCCACTGCCCTTTCCCCTCTCCCATCACAGACAGGACGGTGCTTTTATCTTCCTTCAGAATTGACTTGCTGCCCCGACCCTCCAGCAGCTCCTGCTTTGTCTAACTCCACGCCTCTGTAAGACTGCTAATTTTCCGTGGCACCTCCTATCTGGTTGTAATTAACACATCGAACACTGAAGAAACAGTTCTGCTTCCTCCAGATGCATGTTTTCCCTGCACTAATTATACCACTGTATTTTAGTGATCCGCGCTGACCTGAAAGGATCTTTCTCTCCTTCCCTCCCTCCCTTTCTTCTCCCTTTCCATCTCTCTCTCCTTTTCTTTTGCTTCCCCTCCCCACCTCTTTCTATTGTTTTGATTGCAAGAACAAGTAAAGATTTGGAATCCAGTTTGGGCAGAAAAGAATGAGGCCCTTAGACACATGTAGCCGGTGTTTCTTTTCATCACCTTTAAAGTAGCAAATGAGGGTACGGTTGTTTTCATCCTTCCCTGCTCGGCATTTGACAACTCTTTGTTAGCTGTGGGTATTACCCACTTTCGATGTCGCTTTCCCTCCAATCTGAATATTCTGCCTTGGTAATTATACAGATGGGCACATGACCTCTCCCTCCGAGTGCAGGAATCCTCAGCGGATTGTGAGTAGCCTCGCGTCCTACTAGATTCTTAAGGAAGCTAAGCACTTTTGCCTCCTCCAAACATGAGACAGGGAATCTGTTTATCATTTTACGCTTACGCTTAAGATTTAAGCTGTAATGAACACCAGTTCAAAGAGATTGAGGTGTAAGAAGGAGGTTGGTGGTTACAGCAATAAAAACAGGAGTAAAGAGAGCAGCTTTTGTGAAGGGCTCCGGCTGGAATAATGATGATAGAATTGTCTAAATCGATACGTCTCTTGTCAAACCCATGTCTGATGTTTGAATCAACCAGGCCTTTTCCACCAGAGCTTTCCTCAAGAATATTGAATTATTTATTATTTGTATCTTTTTTTCTTTTCTTCCTGATGATTTTTTTCCCTCTGACTTAGTAAAATTTGTTTTTCATGCTGCTAGTTTCCGTGTTGACTGTTCTTTGATAAATAGCAGTAATTGGGCATATAGCAGAAGTCGTGTACAAACGTATGACTTCAATTACATCTGGAGCATTTTTTTCTTCATATTGATTTTTTTCTTATAAGATCTGTTCTCTATAGCCCACAGTGCTGAGTGTTTTAAAGACTTATGCCTTGTCCATGTATATCAGAATGTACTCTCCAATCTATGTATCTTTGTAAAAAAAATGCAGTTCTGCCTTCCACACCTGGACACACCTGGACAGGAAGATGCAGGCCCTGACCTGACCTCCTGTCATGCCCGCTGCCTGGGCTTGCAGCTGTGAGGTTTCTGTGGCTGGGTTTCTTTGTCAAAGGTAGGGCCAAGACAGGGAAGATGAGTTTATTGACCAGGAAAGTTAAAAAGAGAGAGAGAGAGAGAGTGAGAGAGAGAGAGAAGTGAAATGAGAAGAAACTGGGAGGAAGGGTGGTTGAAGACAGAGAGAGATCTATATTGTAATTGAGCTTTAGAAAATATTTCTGCTGGACGCTGGTTATTTCTTTAAGTGTCTGCTGTTTATGATTCTCAGTACATGTATTTGTACTGTTTCTTGGGGTTTTTTTGGGATTTTTTACCTGCTTAAAGGGCACTTGCGCAGCTGAGATGGTCGGTACTCATGCATCCATGAACACACTTGTTTCCCGGGCTAAATCTCAGCCTGAGTGTTCGGTGGTAATGGCTCCAACAACAGCCACATTTGTGGGTACAGCTAAGTTTTCTGAGGCAGTGACAATTCACTCTGAGGCTCTGAGCAAATTGAACCTACAAGTTGGAGAAATAAAAGGTAGGGCTGGAAGCCCACAGGGGGCTACATTGGTCACCGATTCCACCCTGAGTGTCCTGCGCCACTGGCCTGGAGCTGGCCTCCACCAAAGGGCAGCCGGATGGATAAACTCCAGCCTTTTGTGGCTCCGAGTTTCTGTGCCGTTGCATCCTGATGCTGCAGCTCTTTTCTGAGAAGCAAAATATCATGGGATGTTGAATTCCATTTTTTAAGGGCTTGTAAACAGAGGGTGTTGGTTTTTTTTAAAGCCTTTTGAAGGGGAAGCAGGCACTTAAAAGACATTTCCAGGGAGGTGTGTCGGCATGGTGTTTTATCTCATACCCAGTCCCCAAAGCCACACCTGTCTCATTTTATTCAGTGGGAGAAAATAGGATAAAGCTGCCTGGGTACCTGAGTGATAAAGGACTTCCGCTCCCAGTTATTATTCTGTAGGTGATGGGAGCCAGGACTTAAAGAGACAAAGAGAAATTGAGTTGGTGTTAGCCGTGCCTGTGCCCCTGGATGCTACCATGTTTCTGCATGCGGGTCTTCACACACGTGTGTGTTCATGCATGTGCACACGTGTGAGAAGCACTTTCAGGAAACTGCCTCTCCCACCAGTAGGTTGCTGGGCTCTGCGCTCCAAAGCAGCCTTATTGTTTTAGATTTCCTTTCCCATCATGTAGGTGTCTACACGTGCCACCCACACAGGAGAGCGAGTGAGCTGTGAAATATATTCATTGTTAGAGTGGGGAAATGGCGGCAGCCAGCGGAGCTAATAATGTCCGACAGGCAAGGGAGGCCGCCAACATTACCTGCATTATTTCAGTTGCCTTTTTCATTATAGGTTCGGGAAATAGGCAGCAATTCGATTATGGCATGATTTGGGGTGGAATTGCTTGCGCTCCCTGACCCCGTCACAGGGGGATCAAATGAGAAGTCAGCTCAAATAAAGTTTATAGTGCATTAACCGGACGGAGCAGTCCCTTACCCACGGAGCACGATTTCTCATCTTCCAGGGTTTGTAACTGCAGCTCTGATGCATCTGTACCTTAGGCACGGGGAGGATTGGCTGAGATGTATAGGACCGAGGAGCAGCAGCCAATGGTGTCCAAACCCCTCCCCTTCCATGTGCAGCTCCGGGGCCTCGGCAGCTCGGGCGAGGCGGCGTGATTAATAACACGGAGGGAACCTGCTTGTTGGATTAGTAATTTCCCGTCCCCTTTGCCTTGTTTGGTTTCGTTTGGGTGTTTCCCCCCTCCGCACATCTTCCCGATGCTTTTCCTTCTGCCTCGTTTCTTCTCGCCTCTTGTGAAGCCCCTCCATCCCCTCTTTTTGCTCCCGGGGCCCCCCATTTTGCCCATGGAGCTAACCACTGGCACCTCACACTGACGCCTGGCCACCCAACCGCGTGCTGCTGGCTTCACACCTGGGGTGAGTGCCTCCTCCCTGGGGATTCTGTCTCTGGAAGCAGGAGACAGGGGCCGGTGGGGAAAGAGAATGGGGATGGGTAACTCCCAGGGAGTTTGAGCCCTGCTTTATTTTAAGAACAGCTTTGGCCTTCTGTTAGGAGTGACCCCAAAACCAAGACCAGTTCACTGAGGAGCCAACCCCGCCTGGCTGCTGCAGTTTAGTGATTACATCTCCTCTCGTTTCTGGACGCGAGAGCAATATTGCAGAACGGAGAGAGAAAAACAAGGAGAAGAACGGCAGGAATTGCTTGGCTGCGGTGGTGAAAGATACTGGGGGTGCTAGAGTTTCGTCTGTTGGCAGATCTGTGGGATGGAGTAAGAGGGAGCCTGGGGATGCTTCTGGAGTACCTGGGAGTTGGGGACACTTTGCATTGGAACTTCCGTCACCATCTGTAACCCTGATGTGCCAGGCATGCTGTTTGTGCTGTTGGTCTGGTGCATGTGATTTGGGGGACTCTGCGTTTTGGCTTGCTGACCTGCTCATGTGTCCGGTTGATACTAAAGGAACAGAGGAGCAGGCAGGGCCACTTCCTTCCCCACGTTGGAGGCTGCACAGTCCTTGCCGGAGTCTCTCCTCCCCCAATCCTGGAGGACTCCTCCCTGCCGCTTCAAAGCGCTCCCCTCCTGGAAATCAGCATAATTAGACAGCAGAAGGAGGGGACCGTGGGCCTTGCTTACCCAAGCCAGATCCTCCGGCAGTGTCCATCTTGCTGAAGGAAATCCTGTGTTTAAATCCCTAGCAGTCCTTTTTTTTTTTTTTTTTTTTTTAAGATTACCTTGAAGTACCAAGAAACTAATAGGATAAAGAACTCAGGGAATTTGACAGTAATTGTTCTCTTTATTTATGTGACTTACGCGCAAGGCAGAGAGAATCTGGCAAGCTGATTATTCCTTTAGTTTATTCTGAGTCTGTGTGTGTGTATCCTTAAAACATTTGGGGATTCTTAAGTAGCGAATTTTGAGGGGAACGAGTTATACCATGATATAAGGACTCCTGCAATAATAGGTTTTGTCTTTTTTTTTTTGTTTTTTTTTTTGGGGAGGGATGCAGAGGTAACTGCCATCATGTTTATTTATGTAATTGTCACTCAAATTTATTTTATGCAAGATGATCTTATTTCATATTTCCATCACACCTGCCCACAGAGCACACGCTGACCACGTGTTTATTTCACATGTTCCTCAGCACCCACCGTAATAAAGGAATGAACCTGCACATGAAAAGGAACATGGATTGGGGCCACAGCATTACCCTAAAAAGAAATAAAAACGGCAGCTGTCACCTGCGTGTCAGGTTAGCTTTCCTTCAGTTTCTGCGTCTCCCTCTGTGGACAGCAAGAGTGATTTTGACCACTAGTGGGGCATATTTGGAGAGAAATGCATGACAAATTGTGTTCCAAAACTGACACGATTCTTGGTGGTGTTGTGCATGAAGAAGGCTATTTGAGGTAGAGATGGCACAAACACCACGCAGTCTTCTGTGACTATTTATTTTGAAATCAAAAGAACTTTTAAAAAATCTTACCATACTACCTACCGCAGTGCTAATTTTTGTTTACTTTTCAGACAATGCTTCTGTATTTTGGGGAAATAATCTCATTTGGACATTTAGGGAAAGAATATGAAAATTATGTTTTGAAGTGTATCTTTGCTGCAGCATGCTAGAATCTCAACACTGCCTAATACTTCATTTAGAATGTGAAGATCTAATGAGAGACATAGGGTTTGAAAAAATTTTTTTTCATGATGACTTTTTACACACCTGTAAGAAGAAGAAGTAAGACTTGATAGGTAATAAATGGTTGAACGGGCTTTTGCCAACTCTTGGCCTTCTTTCTCTTTTTCATTTCTTTCTTCCTCTCTCTCTTCACTGGATTCTGTAACAGGAAACTTCTTCCAGGCCTGCTTGTATTTGAGAAAATTTCAAAGGAGAAGGAGTCCTTCTTTGAAGGACTTAAAATCACATTTATATCTGAATGAGTCATGTTCCAACTTTAAATATCAGCTTATTTCTGTCCCTCTCCCTGTTGCGTCCGAAAGTTTCAGAATCTTTCTCCAGAAAGGACATGGGTTCCTCGCATCCATTTTGTTTCCAAACTTTGCCAGATAAATATCGGAAAAATGAGAATGTTGGTAAGCCTGAGAATGAGCTTTGAAAATAGCACCCTATTTGGTGAAAGGCTCCGAGCATTTGGGAAAGATCCTTCCTCCCTTCTGAACTGGGGCAAGGAGTCTCTTTCCAGCATCCACCCCCACACACTATTGTGTAGCAGTTCTTAAAAATGCCGCCTTGTTAATTTGCTTCCATTTGACATGGGTATCATGCAGAATCAAGGAAGTGCATTTTCCCCCTCTCGGATTCTGTGTATTTATACAAACTTGCTCCGTTCAGCCACACAGACCAGTTAGTTGTCTCTTCGCATTCATACTCATTTGTTCAAGGTGACATCTGGGCCTGGGATGTCAGGAGGGACCCATTGAGGCAAAGCCCTACTAATAGCAAGGCTTATCTCCTTTAGGGGAGTAATCATTTTAATATGCTCCAGAACAAGCAGGGAGCAGGTCTGGGGCACCTTCACCTAGGCGGGGTCCACACCTTTCCCAGCGCAAAGAGCTCTTAACGAAGTGATTGCCGAGTCATGATTGCTTTACAAATTGAGTCTTTTTTCTGCTTGACAGCGATCCTGGCATCATCTCCCCATTTAATCCTGGCTAGCAATTTGCCTACAGTTGCAGCTAACAGGAGGTGATTAGAGGGGAGTTGCCATCCTCGCTTAACACCCAGCTCCGGGGGCACCTTAGGCACAGGCTAGGAGTTGGCCTCTTTTCCCATTAGCTCACTACCTCTGAATGCCTTTACCCCGCTCTTAGGTAATGACAGTTTTCCAGCAGCAGCAGGAGTGAGTGGCCGTGGTTACCTGGCTGCCTGCTCAACTGGGAGGCCAGAAACAAGAGGGAGAGGCCGTTGTCCTTCAAATCAATAAATCTGCCTCAGGAGAGGGCCTCTCCCACCATGCTGGGTGGTTGCTCCACTGGATGGCCCTCTTGGTCTCATGGGTTGACACCAAGAACAGGGCATGCTGCTTGTGGTACCTGTCCCGGAGAATAGCAGCAGGGCCACATCTTGGGTTAGAAGGCGCAGTGAAGCACAGCTGGCGGGGGCCAAGCTACAGGGCGTGCAGAGTACAGGGACGGCCATGGCGCTTATACCTGAGCTGCATCCACATCCCCAGAGGGTGTGTTAAACTCTGAGTCTCGGATTCATCAGGCCTGGGATGGGACCACAGAATCTGGATTCTAACAAATTCCCAAGAGATGCCGCTGCTGCTGCTGGTCTCAGAACCTTCCTCTGAGAACTTCTAGTAAAGTTCAACATCCACTTGGTCATTGCTGAATGAAATGTCCCCTCCACCCCACGACCATGCATGGCTCCCCGTTATCCTCAGGAGGAAGTCGCTAGTCTGTAGCTGACTTTCAGGACTTGTCACCATCTGCCATTCTTTCTGCTCCCATCTTACCTCCTTCTGCCCCTGCTCATTTAACTCTTCTTGGACAGTCAAGGTGCTTCCACAACAAATACCTGATTACATTCTGGGAACGTTCCTCCCTCTCTTTTTTCTCATCTTCTAAGTGGTGAATCGAGAGTCCCCTCTTCTGGGAGGCCCAACCACATTATTGGTTTTTTTTCTTGTTCCCTCCAAATTTGAATTACTATAGCTTTTGTAGGCACTTGCATGGTGGACACATCTTGCATGGCTGGTCTTCTGTGCCTTTCTCCTTACACCAGGATCTTTTCTATTCATCGTAGTTCTCCATGATCATAGGATCATGCCCACTCATAGTTGTTACGTGGTAGATTAGATTTTTTTAATTAAAGCAGTAAAATCTAATATGAATCAAATCTGACTTAAATTACTATCTAATGTTAAAGACCAAGTTGTTCAAATGTGATAACCCAGGCTTGAATGTCCGTACAACCCTACATGCAGGTTTTACTGTGCTTTACCTTGAGAGCAGTTCACTTCTTCCCTCAGACTCAGTCTTACCCATCTTCAGAGCGACACTGTTACCACCCTCTCATGTGACAAGAAGGTGCCCAGCACAACCTGGCATGTTGCAGAAATTCAACAGGACGTTGACCTGACCCAGGGAAATGGATGGATGGTTGGGTACCACTCAGGAACTGCAGGGAAATGAGGCAGGCTGAGGCTCCTCCCAGCATCCCCTGGTGTTAGCATGATCTGAGTTGGGGTCTGGAGCCAAAGGGGAGGGGTCTTCCAGTGGGCACAGGCAGAACCTCATCCCCTCTCTGGCTGCCCACTGCCCTGATTGCCCATCCCCAGCCAGCCTGTCTTCTCTCTTGCAGTGGAATCTTCTGGCATCTCCAGGGCTGTGCACTCATCCCTGCCCCTCCTTCCCTCCTCTTTTTTCCGTTGGTCTAAGCACACATCCTGTGAGAACCTTTTCTGGGGCAGCCCATCTAAAGCAGCCCTGCCCTGGCACCTTTTCTTTTCAGCTTCAGCGCCCTCTGATTTCACAACACGTGGCGTGGTCTGCAGAGAGTTTGCATGCCCTGAACAATTCTGTCTCCTGCTCTCTGATGAGCTCCAGGAGGGCAGGGGGACACCTATTTGTCCTGCTTATGCCTTCAGATCCCAGTATGACCCATTAGGTATCAAGTGAGCAGGAAATAGTTAATGAGTGGGTGAGCAAAGGAACAGAGGACCTGACCAGGGCTGCCATGTAGCCACTATGGACACAGCACAGTGTAGATAATATAACTTTGCCCTTGAGTGTGAAAAAAGGATGATGATAGTGTTGGTCAGATACTTCTATTTCCCTAGATCCTTGCATTCCTTCCTGTTTTCTTCCATTAATCCAATTAACTATTGTAACATACCATGCACTGGATACTTCTAGAAGCCAGAGAATTCATCAGTAAACACAATCTACACAGAACTCTTGCCCTTGCTGAACTTGTTACACAATTGAGTTTTCTTCCATTTTCTGCTTCATATCTGGGCTTCTCTTGGTCAGGAGCCATTTGTTACCTAATTTTTCCCAGTGCCAAACATGATTCTTTACAAAATGTTGGTACTCAAGAGAACTGGACGGAATGAGTGGATTCTGTGTTCCTTCCCCTAATGGTACAATCTAGCCAAACACTCCCATCATTAACTTAACCCACTTGAATATTTTTGAATAAATACTGTTCATTTGCTGTAAGTGTTCCAGCCTTTCGCCGCCTGTAGACATTCCTTTTGGGAAGGTGTTACTGTTTTGCTGTTGTTTATTCACTCCCAAAGCCAAAACTTTAGCATCTTCCTATAGACAATGTCTCAAAACAACGTCCCCCAGGAATTCAAAATGGCACCCAGCCATTCTGTCTCCTTAACAGTTGGATTTGGAGTCCTAGGACCAAGGTCTGCATTTGAACCCAGGCCCACTAGGCAGCTGGGTGCTGCAGTGCAGGTCACTTGACCCATTTCCATCTTGTCCTTACTTGGAAGAAGGAGGTGACAATGGGACTGGGAGGTCATGAGCCTTCAGTGATGTGTGTGTGACGTGATTGGAAGAGAACCAGACATAGGAATATGCCAAAGAGCGTTCACTGGCTTGTTTCTTGGACTCAGATAATGGAAGCGCTTGTATTTGAATCTGCTGGGAGGAGGTTTACTGTCACCCAGCAGGAGTCTCAGCCTCTCATTCCAAGGGTCCTCTGTCTGCTGCACTCCAAAGCAAAAGCAGAGCCAGGTTTATCGTGACCAGCCCAGCCACCCACAGACACTGGATGCTCCTCTGCTGCGTGCCGAGCTCTGTGCTGGTATTTTGCACAAGTATGCCACTGTGTCCCTCTTTAACCCCAACAAAGGGCCCTGTCTTTTATGTGTTTTGTAACAAAAATCCTGACAAACTATACACAATCAAATGTCACTGCTGGTGATGTCCAGTGCCTTTGCGATGGCGTCACTATCTAGTTTTAGAATGTTTCCATAACACCAAATGGAGCCCCTATCCAGTAAGAGTCACCGTCCAGGGGTTGGAGCGGTGGCTCAGCAGTAGTGGGGCTTGTCTGGCATGCACCAGGACACAGGTTTGAACCCCAGCACCGTGTATACAAGTGTCGGAGCAATGAAAGCCACATGAAAAAGTAAATAAAATTGAATCTTTCTCTCTCTCATTGTCTTTTAATTTTTTTAATTAAAAAAATATAAAGAGTCACCATCTATCCCTCTCAGCCTCAGGGGAAAGCTATAGCACAAAGACCAAGAGGGTGAGTGGAAGCTTTAGATCCACATTAGCACGTGGTCCAGCTGGTCTGAGCAGGACGTCTGCCTTCCCAGCTCAGAGCACCCAGCTGCTGAGTGATTTACTTGGCATGGGAGACCTTCCCATGCAGTCCCCACTCTCGCTGCAGGTCTCCTTCCGGGTTAATGCAAGGGTGACTTCCTCTGAAGTCTGCTCTCGCAGATCCCTGTGTCTCCCACCAGTGGCAGTTTCTGGCTGCAAGCCCCCTCCCTCACCATTGGCTTTTCCTTACTCTTCCAGTGTGGAGGGGCTGTCATTCCAGCAGTGGGTCAAATGAGTCCCAGGCTCTGAGAGGAAGGCCACAGTGCATGGGTGTGGGAGGCCATGGGCAGGTCAGTGGCAGGCCTGGGAACCCAGTGCTTGCGGCCAGGCGGGGGCCTTGACCTGGTGCATAGCTGCACCTCTTGGACAGCAGTTGTCCATGCCTCTTGATTTGGGTCCATGCTTTAAAAAGGGGCTGTGACTCTCAGAGTGGGATTGAGTTCAGAGATAGAGGTGGACTTTGGAATTCTAAAAAAAAAAGAAAAGAATGTCTCTGCATGAGTAGCATCCTGAGAAAAGGTTAATCTGTTATGCAGTTCATCTTTTATCTTCTTCTAAAGAGAGAGAGAGAGAGAGAGAGTGTGTGTGTGTGTGTGTGTGTGTGAATTTTATTTATTTATTTTTTATTTTTTACCTGGTTTTTGTTTTTCCAACACTCAGTTTTGTATGTGCTGCTGGGGTTCTAGCCTGGGTCCACATGCATGCCAGGCAAGCACTCCAACCACTGAGCCAGTGCTCCAGCCCCATACCCAGTTCATCTTGATAGACAGAGATTAGGACCCTTGGCCCAAAGGAGAGTGTTTTTGTGGGTCCAATTAATGTTCCCACAGGGCTTGTGAGGCTGTTTGGGGGAACAGCACCTTCAGGATGCAGGATTCCTTGTCTCAGGCCAAGGGTGGACAGGGTTTTTGTGAAGGACCAGATCATAACTATCCTAGACTTCATGTTATCTGGACTCCGTCAACTCTGCTGTTTTAGTGTGAATGCAGACATGTATACACTTAAATAGAGGAGTGTGACTTTGCACCAATAAAACTTTATTTAAAAGGCAGCTGATAGTATGGGGTGGGTAAGCCTGAACCAGGGCAATTGCATGTACCTGTGGGGCTTCATGTCATGTATCATACAGGAAGTTCAGAGGTCAAGGATGTTTGAGAGTTAGTGTGTTTGTGGGACCAAGCCCCATCCAACTGTGCGTGCTCAGGACCCCGCAGCTGTGGTGCCGCATCCTGCTGCGTCTTTCAACAACCCAGCAGGGCAACTGGAGCATGCCCATAAAAGAGATATAGAAACAGAGGCCCAAAGAGGGACTTTTTCTTCAGGCACTCAACGGACACATAGGGCTGAGCTCTGACTCCAGGTCCAGCACCTCTGGTCTCACTGAGATGTCTAGAAAGGTGCCCAGTCTCCTTGCTGGCACGCTCTCAATGCATTATGCCATCTCATGACATCAAAAAGAACCCCCTGAGGAGCTAGATTGCATTGCCTCAGATTTGCAATAGGACCTGTTTAATCTGCTTTATGTTGCTTGTGCTAGAATTTTCCAAGTTCATAAGCCCGCAGTAAAAGCCCTACCCTGAGCAGTGCTAGAACACAAAGCTCTCCCCGGCCCTTTCTGTTATACTAAATGAGTATCCTCCTTCTCCAGATAGGCAGCGTCCCCTTTGGGGTGGGGGAGGGAGCTTGCCTATCAGACCTGGGGGAAATGAGTCCTACTCTATGGCCCCAGCGAATCCCAGGCTCTCTGGTGTCAGCCTGTAAAAAGGATGTTCAGAGAGACAAAAGGACGCCGTCACCGCGTTATTAATGTTAAAAATTGTTGACGTTCCATGCAGTGTGTTTTTCTAATTAGAGCCAAGCTGCAGACTACCATTTCCATAATCAACATGGGAACGGAAACTCAGCAAAATTTCATGTATTTGCAATGAAACTGCTCCCCAGCAACATAAAAATGGCTTTTATAACATAAAGGCTGTAATTAGAATAAGTCAAATCAGTTGGAAACGATTAAGGCCAGCGTAGGCAAAGCTGCCTTCTAAATATTTGTCTGGAGATTAGCCTACTCCTGCAGCCCTGAGAAGCATCTTTGAATTACTTATACTGCTCGACCTGGCAAAGATAATCTTGCAGAAGGCAAATGAACCCAGATTTAGATGTGCTGGTTGGCCACTTCTGCAATTTGACAGGAGGCAGCCCATTGGAAGTGAAGTCAGAAAGCAAAAAAATTTAAAAAATGAAAATGAATATATAAGATCACATTAGACAAATTGCTTTTTAAAAAAACAACACTACTATCATCAATTTAGATTCTTTTAAAATGTGCTAGGTCTTTGAAGCTTTTAGGATGCACTTTAAAAGTCCACGTGGAATAATTCCCTGCATGTCAATGCGACAGTTGACGTGCGTCTCATTGTATTTAAAATTATAGTTCTGAGATGGGGCTTGCAGCATGCTGCTTGTCTGACATCAGCTATTAAAATACAAGTAAATCTTGGCAGGTGGAAATTTAAAGAAGAAAAGATTACATAAGAAAAATCAGAATTGTTAATATTAATTTGCTAACCAGAAGACGTTGGCTATGGTGAGTTTCCCAAGTCCTCTAATGAGATGCTGATATGACGATGGCCTTTCTCTGGCCAGGGAAAGAGACAGTGATTCTGGATGGGATGGTGAAGGGGTAGAAAGGCTACTATGGACTTTATTCCACGGGTTGGATGTTTTGAAGCTAAAGTAACCAGGATGACAGGGAAGGTTGTTTTTATTACAGTCAGGCTTGCGGTTTAGTACTGTGCTGGAGTGCAAGAAGGGGAAGAGACAACACAGGAGGATCATTGCGTCTGAGACCAGGCTGGAGCATGCCTGGGCTCTTGCCCTGCTTTGGAAGGGTCTAATTCATCCTGACAGGCTCCCCACTCATTTGTAAACCCTTCAGAATCCCAAACTTGTGTGCGTGCCTGCATTTAGCCATTGAAAACATAATCAGCCTAATGCATTCTCTTACTGAATTTTAAACCAGCCCATTAAAACTCCTTTAACGTGCTAAAGTCGGCTTCAGAGAGGGTTTCCATTTCATCTTTATTGAGCTGAGGCTATGGTTCGCTCTCCCCTTGCACCACGGTGAGCGCCTGTCAATAATTCAATAGTGAAGCCTTGACGGGCCCAAGCCCAACCTAGACTTTCAACCGAGCCAAGCCGCTTGTCAAAGTCTGATACGCTGTCAATGGCCGACTGATCTATACTGCATGAGCCCCCCCTCAGCTCTTGATGTGTCCCTGGGAATAAAAAGAAAGCCATTTCAGAAGTCAGTCCAGTGAGAAGCACCTGTTTGTAGAGAATTTTTAATGAGGGCAGGTCGCACCGCCGTGGCGTGGAGTTCAGCTGGAGTCTTGGCACTGTTTTGTTGTGAGCGTAAGGTGAGTGTGCGTGCATACGCTCCTGGTGCACAGAGGAGCCCATGTGTGGTGAATGGATGTCCTTGTCCTTATGGGTCACTCTCCCGTGTGTACGCCTTTGCATAGCCCTCGTCTTCGCTGTCAAGGGAGACCTTGAGCCTACTTGGAAGAGCAAAAGATACTAAGTGCATCACGGGACCACAGCTGGTCCAATCACATCTCCAGGGACAGCGCATGGATGCTGTGCTGATCTCTTCTTAGAACATCATGAATCCATAAAAGGCAGACAAAAATAAGCTTCACCTTTCCTTTTCAGGGTAGGAAGTCACATCTATTCACTCTAAAAAGAGAACAAATGCTTGTGTTCTGCTAGTCTGGGTGTGTTTTAACCCACGATACCTACCTTGTCTTTGCCATCCCAAGGCCCTGAGAGTTGGCACAAATGAGATCTGCAAATGTCTCCCCCTACAAAACGGCAACTAGCAGAACACATAATCCATGTTTCAAATGCAGAGTGTCTCGAGTCCCAGGGCTGCTCAGTTTTTCCCAAGGATGAATTTAGTTGGATTAAATAACAGTTTTAAAGGCGCTCCTCATGCCAGGGCTGTCTCCTGTGTGACTGTATCTGCATTGCTAATGGAGGAGTCTTTGCCTCCAACACTCTTTCCTGAGCATTCACCTGCAAATTTACGGATTTCTTACTTGTCAAGTCAGGGTGGGGTTTGTGGAAGAGGTGGCGCTAATACAGATGGAGGAGAGAAGTGGTCACTTGGGAGAAACTGATGGGAAACCATTGCTTTGGATCCAGTTGGTGGGGAAGTCCTCTGTGTTCCTTACCCACAAAGTAACCAAGCCATTTTCTTCTTTTTCTTTTTCTTTTTTTTAATTCATTCAGCATAGTCTTATATATTAGAGGGAATTGTTGTTACATATTCATGAACACATGGATATTGACAGAGTAAGTTAAGGCTGATCCCAGGCCATGGTCTCCCCTTTGGCTACTCCCTGAGCTCACGTTTCCCCTACTTTACCCCCCATGTTAGTCGGGCTTCTCATGGGAGTCCAGGGTTCCCAGCTGTACTGATAACCCCCCTAATCCCTCTCTCCACTTCCTGCCCTCCTCCCTTTCCCCCCAGCATCATAGTCATGGTTCCCCCTACTTCTGTAAAAATTCACCTATATTGAGGTAATTATTAAGCTTAGCTCATTTTCAATCTGTCTTAGATTATACTCTAGCTTCCACATTCGAGAGAAAACATTCAACTCTTGAGTCTCTGGCTTTGGGATATTTCACTCACCATAATTTTTCCCATCTCCATCCATTTAACTTAGCCAGATTTGCTCTGGCACATTGGGGCTGGACAGGTGGACTTGGTAAACTAAACCGTAAGAAAGCAAGATTGCTCTTGAGGTGACCTGCTGAGGTAGGGGAACAGGGGTAGAAAATGAGGACAGTCACTTTAGAGAAGGAATTTCTCCCAAACACCTCTCCTCTCCTGTTTCTCCAACCCTATTAGGTGGTGGGTCAAGTTCAGGGAACCAGAGTGATAGGCAGGAATTATCTCAGCTAGGTCAGTGAGTCTTCAGGCTTCTAAAAAGTTAAGATCTAGGGATCCTGTTGGAGGGTTATTTAACTAATTCGTTCATTAATTTATTTTTAGCATTGCATGGTTTTCTCAAAGTCTCAGATAAACCAATACAAGAGTACTGATAACAGAGCTTGCCTGTTTGGGGCTGAGGAAGGGGAAAGAATAAAGAGAAATAAAACTCAGGGCTTGGTCTGCTCAGCTCTATCCCCTCCTCTCTAGTTCCCACCTGTACGAGGACTCGGGAGAACCCCAGGGTCTAATGTGGCCAAGCCCAGCTGAGGTCTCTTAGTAGAGAAGTAGGGAAGTGATGTGCCTGTCCCATGGGCTGGGACTTGGCTGTCATGCTCACTGTTGGCATGGAAAACCAACCTCTTAGTGAAGCCCAACTCAGGGAGTTGATACTCTGTGCATGTGACTTGGCCATGTCCCCTCCAGAAGCTCCATCAGGCTAATAATCTATGTCTTAAAGAGAATCAGCATCAGGGGCATTGGCAATGGTGGGACTGTTGGCATATTAATTCTGTTTGAGATGGTTAAATGCTTCTGGAAATGATGAGCCCTTCCTAATAATGCTTTTTATTATTAAGGGACTGCAGTCATCATTTTTCTCTGAGAGATCATTCACTCAGCATGCACTTTACGTAGGAGCAGAAAGGACTTACTGGGTTTCCTTAAGGTGCCAGGGTCCTAGGAGTGATTAAAACTAAGACTCACAACCAAGTCCCTCCCCATTTAGTTTTCTTTTTCCACATCAGATGTTAGAAACCTGGAATCTTCATTTTTTAAATTTCTCGCATGCATTTGTTTTTACATCCTTCAGTTATCAGTTGGCAACATTTGAAAATATAAAAGATTCCACTGAAAATCTAAATTCCTGACTCCTTGTGAAAAAGCAAGCTGGCATATCCGGCAACTTCCCTGCCGTTCAGCGTCTAGCTGGAGCTGTGCCATCTCGCGCTTCAGTGGGGCATGAACTCTGCAGTCCACGTTCAAGGCCGACCCTGTTCCTCTTTGTTGACCTTGACCTCCGCTGCTCAGCTCTCCACCGGCTGCCGTTGGCACGTGCATTTGCAGGACTCTGTTCCAAAACAAACCTCCCTCTAAAACAAACTTGCCCAGAGCCACTGGCTTTCCGGGCATTTTTTGCCTCTGTTTGGGAGCTGCCTGTCCCTTACCACCACGCCCAGCGACCCCAATCATTTTCGTTGTTGTTGTTTTTTCTCAGCACAAATGAGCTTTCCCCAGTTCATGTGGAGACTGGCATCCCTAGCACGGAGCACAAAACATCTGGTAATGAATGCATTAGGCAGGCTGTTGCTCAGGCTCAGGTGCCCAGGGGTACAAGGGCACAGCCGAGCACGCAGCATGCATGAGACCCAGAGGATTTTACCTTTCGGCCCCCGTTCTGCCAGAGCCTGAGTTTGGTCCTCAGGGGTCCTGCAACCGCCCCATGCCAGGTGCTATCCCCAGCATCCCCAGGTGAGATGCCTGCAGCCTTCAGGACTCCATCCCTGCCTCCCCGCCTCTTCTCCCTCTCAGCACAGCCCTCCTGACACCCACAAAAGACAAGATGAGATGGTGTCTGGCAAACGTAAAGAGCAGCATTTGTCGAACCCTGGGCCCTGCAACTCTGCGACCAGACCTGCACACTGAACAAAACCTTCAGAAGCCCTGCGTCTGAGGGCTCCAGGAGGCTGGGCAGGGAGGCGAGAGTGAATGAAAATCAGGAGCCCCGCAAACTGCTTTTGCCCAAGGGCTGGTTTTAATGAGCCTGTCCCTAATGAGTTGTCCCTGCAACTAGCTCCAGGCCTAAACAGATGAGGCAGGGATTCTGCTAAATTTTTGATAGGATTTTCACTGGTTTTATGAGAGAGCAAGCAGTAGAGTGCAGCGTTGGGTCATGAATCTTTTACGAGGGTGGACGGGTGTCCGTCTTGTCAACCGGAACGGGGAAGACCTGGTTGCTAATAGAAACCCTGGCCTCAGTCACCCATCAGATCAGCTAATTTGGTCCAGTGGCTGGGTGATTTTTTTTTTCCTGATTCAGGATCTGGCCCATGGTCTCTGAGAAGAATTCATCTGAAAACTCATCAGGGAGATGACCAAAGTCGTTGCCTATTCCTGACTAATGATCTCTTGTGGAGCTCCTGTTGGGGGTTTGCAGGTGTCTCCATGGTGCACTGGGAGGGAAACTCCGTCCCACACTTTAATTAATATCCTTTTTATTTTGGGCAGCTCCATTCATCTCAAAGTCACAACTCTCATCCTTGTGTTGTAAGGGAGGAAAAAAAACTGACCAAGAATGCAATGTCATTCTTCATTCTTAGGGAAATGTTTCCAGTGTTCCTAACATCTGTCTGTTCTGGGATTGAGTGGTTCGGGAGATTTCATAGAATCCCACTTTTTAAAGTACAAATAGCTGCCAACAAATATATTTCTCCGGTTTGATTCATCTACCAAGAGGCAAGTTTCCTGGTGGCTCCGAAGGTTACAGAAAATGCTTGATCAGCAGAGTGAACTGCTGTCCCCTTCTTCTATCTCACACACTCTCTCACACATTAATCATGTAATTGATTTAATAAGCTCTCCTTCAAGAGCTGCTGCCCAGCTTCTTCGCCCTCCCTTTCTGCTCGGACGGCTTCCGTTCCACATCTGACTGGCCAGCCAAGGCCCTTGAACTTTTGCCAGGCAAGAAACCCAACAATCTGGTTTTTGCAGCATGTATCCTTATCATATGCTTCTGTGGATTTTGAAGCTTATTTCTCTAAGCCATTTTATTAAGTTTAAGTGTAATAAAATGTGTATTCTGTTTCTGCATTCATCCATATATTCCTGTGTACATTCCTGTTCCACAAACCTGAACACATTTCCATGTGTGGTATCTTATTTGATAATCTCTCAAAAAATAAAAACCCTGAGAATTATCCAGAAAAGATCCATGGTCCTTTTCTTATCCATGAAGACACCAAAGTATGGAGAGAGAGACCCGCTGAACACCTTTAACCAGTTAGTGATGCACATGGGGGTGGAAGTTTTGGATTCTAAACATTGACGTTTTCATAACCTTTGGTTGCCAGAGGCATTCCTTTCTCTAGGTTCAAACAAAAGTTGTACATATTTATCTTCTGGAGCAATTTCCAGTTTGCCTACCAGGGAGCAGTTGGCATTTCTGTGGTTGTTCAGATAGATTAGTTAAAGGAGATCATTCATACGCACCACAATGGATACGTCCCAAAACACCAAACCAATACCAGCTGGGGCTATAGTTTGGGTTGTAGGTATTCAGGCCTTTGGTGCGTTATCTTGGGGACATGGTCTCTGGGAGCTTCCACAGGCAGCCTGTCTGTATTCTAGCCTTTCTCCTAAAGGGGAGTCCGGGAACCGGGCTGTGGTCTGGATGGTGCAGAATCTGGAATAAGGGCCTACTCCAAAGCCACTCATCTTAGATGGTGGAGTCCAGAGCCAAGCCTCTGAGGAAGGAGGCCATGCAGCTAAGGAGCACAGCCCAGAGCCAGAGCCTTGAAGATCTGGGGGGAAACAGAAGCAAAGTCAGGCACTATGAGCAATGAAGGTGTCCTGCAATCTCTTCTAGCCTCCTTCTCAGGGGGCTAGGAGGACTTCTTACTCTAGAGCCTGTATTTAAAGAATCTGAGGGATGTAGATAGTTACCTGCCGTGAATGCTGTGTCTCAACAAATGCCTGATCATGGTTGTCCTCTGAAGAGCACTGCAGCTCATCCCTGAGACTGACTTGGAAGTTCTGCAGATCTCCCTGCCACCTGGAGAAATCTTGTCTTGCCCATTAGGGCTGCTGGTGCTGGCCTTGAGCAAGGAGCTGGGGATGGAAGGGGTGGCCCTTGTAAAGGATGCAGCATGGGCCCAGCTGTTCAGGAGTCATAAAGGGAAGCTAACTCCTTATCAGTGTTAGTGCCTGAATCGAGGACAACGGGCAGCGGGAGGGAAATTAATAATAGGGAAAAGAGTGCTGGCACACACTTCAGTATGGACAGTGTCCCCGTTATCCCCCATTAGCAGCAGAGCCCCCACTTCCCCTCTGTCACTAATCTAAAGGCCTCTGAGTCTTGGGACTCCTCTTGCCACCAGCTCCATTAGAAGAAATGAAAGTAGGAATCACAATATTTGCCCTGGGTCTGCATAATTAGGAGAAGCTTTTGAGAGTTAAAGAGGCTCATCAAATGAACTTCTCCAAATGCAATTGATACTGCATCAAATAGTAGTGACAGGTCCATAAATCAAGTGATTGGATCCAGCTGATTCAGAATGTAAAATATCCTCAGCCCAGCAGACTCCCCCACGAAACCCTGCACATAACAGGATCGCATTGCCCTCTGGCCCTGCAGAGACTGACGGTCCAAAGAGACCTGCAAGCACCCTGTTCTCCCCATTGTCTTTGCCCGGGCAGTGACTTTTGAAGACATCCAAGGACAGGTTGTCTTCTGCAGATTCCCAACTTACAGCAACAAATATCTATAGAGCGTTCATCCCAGATCTTATACGTGAAATCAGTTTAGTGTTTGTTGAAAGGACAAATTCTCTCAATTGGTCCAGTGAATATTTTGCATTTTGATTTAGTTGTAAAGCCTCCTTCTTCTTCTTAGGTCACCCCTTTCCTGCCTAAATAAGCCCATTCTGGTGGGCAGGAGTTTTCCGGTTCTGATCTCAGCCTGGCCAACAGTTTGTAGATTGGTCTTCTTGCCACACTCTGTCTTTCTTTGCTTTTCCATCTTTTCTGAAATCTGGGTTAACCAGGACTTAACTCCTTGTCAAAGATGCTGTGAGAAATGACTAATTAACACCCAAGAAGCAGGCAGTGTTGCCGTTGATGAATAGGGCTTTTAGTAACCAGTGCTTCTGGAAGTGTCTGCCCAGCACTGGATTCCCTAGAACCGTGTGAATTTAAAGGGAGGGGGACTTTTGTCTTCCCCTCTTTCACTGAATTGCTTCTCATTTGAGTTTATAAACTTGAGTCCCACTTCATTCAAGCTTTCCGGGGGCAGAAAATCATGTGACCCTAATTTCAGAAGCTCAAGAGGAATAGAACATCGAGGCCATGTTTTCTGAGTGTCATTTAACAAATATTTTCAGCAAGTTCTCCTCCATGGGTTCCGGTCAGATGCCCACATTTTCATAGAACTCAGCTGTATTTCACGAGGTCAGAAGAAGAAGGGAGGTCAGGAAGGAGAGATTGTTGTTTACTGAACTCAGCAGTGAACAGACATGGTCGCACCAGTCTACAAAACTAGGCTTTCTCCAGGGTGCGCCTCATGATTCCAGCCCTTGAAGTATGAGATATGCACAGTTCAGGAGGCTTCTTTAACCAAAAAGATCCAAAGTCACTAATGCATACTTGGGCATGGCCAGTGAGATACATTGCAGCATGGACCCTCAAGCCCGGGCTCCACCTGCCAGTGATGTACTTCTGTTCCCCAGTGAGACTTTCCCTGATGATGTCGCTTCTGTTAGGTGGCCGTGAACTTCAGACTTGACCTTGACTCCTCACCTCTTCCTCTCTGTCTGCCTCAGTTGAACCAATCTGACAATTGTCCTCTCTTCTTAAAGCATTACATATTAAAAAAGAGTCAAGTCTAATGAGAGCTGAACACATTGGTTGAAGGTCACAGAGCTCCACAGGAGAAGTGGGAGCGGAATGCCCTTCAACTGACCTGGCTTACAGCATGGCCATCAATGCACTCTCTGGGATAACCTGTGTCATCATCATTTGTGGAGGGGTCTCAGAGGTGGCAGGTGTGGTGAACTCTCTGGGCTGGGATGCAGGGATTTCAGCTCACCTCCCACGATTCTGAAGCCATGAAAGTTGCGAAGCTGCTGCTTCCAGGGCCACCAAGAGCCACTCTTAAGATGTGACATTTATTTGAGGGTTAAGGGATGTTGAACACCAAATGTGTTCATTTTAAAGTCTTCTAGAACAAATTGCTAGGAGTGGCTTAGAGCAGCAGAAAAGTGTTCTTCCTCAGTTCTGGGAGGTTGAAGTTAAGAGCCAAGGTGGAGCAGGGCTGATTCCTTCAGAGGCGAGTCCATTCTCTGCCTCTCCCCTAGCTGTTCCTGGGAGGACCTTGACTTACGGCTGTGTTACTGTGGTCCCTGCCTCCATCTTTGCTTGGCTTCTTCCTTAGACATGCCAGTGTCTCCACGTGATCTTCCCACAGGGACCCTGGTCCTCAGAGGCAGAGCGCAGCCTAAACCAGCACAACCTCATCTTGACTCTCAACCAAGTCCCTGTTTTCAAATAAGGTCACAAAGCGAGGTTCTAGGAGGACATGGGGTGTTACAGGATATTCTTGAACCCCATACCCCTATTAAAAAAGGGAAGTGGCAGATGAGGGAGATGGCAAGAAGAGGGAGATGGCCTGAGGCCAGTTTAAAGGTCAAGGAGCTTTCTGGGACATTCTGTCACTCAGCATGGAACTGAGGACCAACTGTATGGAGGGATGTTTCCATGGCATGGAGGCAAAGACCAATAATGTGCAGAGCATTTTAAGGGAGGGACCTGGGAAATTTTGAGCGGAAGGTGGATTAAAGAGTGAAAGGGGCTCAGCTGCCTGCCTTGCGGGGCTTCCATCCCATTTTGGAGAATACTCGGAGTCAGGAGAACCCTCATGCAAACATGTGGGAAAGCAGTCTCCTAGAGGAGGTAGATATGGACAGATTTAAAAAACAATAGAGTAGCCTTGAGGTTTAGCAGTTGTCCTAGAGATCTTGCCATTCGGCTTTTTTGCCTGTTCAGAGCTCAGATAGAGCTGACCAATGGAAAGTCACAGAATTCTGTACTGGGGAGGGGGTTCCATATTTCTGGAATGAGACATGGAGCTTCTCTAGTTCACTCTTGCTGAAAGTCACAGGAGTAGTGGCCCCGGGGATTCATCTTCCCTCCCTGGACCCACCTGACTCTGGGGCGTCTCCTTCCCTACTGGACCCACCTGTGTGTGGGGTCTTCTTCCCTCCTGGATCGACCTGTGCGTATGGTCTCCTTCCCTCCTGGACTCAAATGTGTGGGGGTCTCCTTTCCTCCTGGACCTACCTGAGTGGGGGTCTCCTTCCCTCCTGGACCCACCTGTTTGGGGGTCTCCTTCCCTCCTGGACCCACCTGTGTTTGGGGGTCTCCTTCCTTCCTGGACCCACCTGTGGGGGTCTTCTTCC